>CM023483.1:56468276-56760776 GCA_013339685.2 Hyalomma asiaticum
TCCTTGAAGTTATTTTCTTTTCTTCTTTTTTATTCGAAGGCATCATCTGCTATCCACCTTGTCTTATCAGCGTTGACGCCCTGTTTGAATACTGGTGAAATGCCTTGTTTTACAACGTGCGTTTGGGCTTTCTTTTATAGAACTGTACTTTGTTTTTAACAGTCGCACAGTACACGGGCCTTAGCATTTCGCATCCATCGGAATGCAGCCGCCGGGATTCGATCCCGTGACCTCAGGATCTGCAGCCGAGTGCCACAGCCGCTAGACCACCGTGGCGAGGCTTCGCGACCGCATAGGATAGAGCTGTCGCAAGACATGGCTAGTTGGACATCAGTGGGAGGGGACTATAATTATTAGCCGCGAAGCTGCGATTTTGGGACACAGTTAAAAAGCAACGGTACTACGGTTTTCAACGCTGACATGGGGGTGTGCGCAATTGAAATCGGCCGAGTGTACGTTGCTGCTTGCAAATCTGCGGGCATTACCATTGCTTTTATGTACAGTTCCCTTCTGTACAGTTTTATGCACAGTTCCTTACACCCAGTGCAGGGGTAGCAAACCGTACTCTCGTCTAGTTAACCTCCCTGCCTTTCCATTTCTTTGACTTCTCTCTCTTCTCTTTCCGTTCTGAATAGCACTATTTCTTGTATATACTCTGCAAATATATAAACGACCTCATAAACGTCTTCTTCTCCTTCTTCTTCCTTGCAGACCGTTTTCGACAGTACCGTTTGACCTTACCGCTTATGTGATACAGGGACACCCCCGCAAGTACGTTAAAGCGCATTTACCGCGGGCACATTACGCGGCGAGTTAACCAGCAGGTGGCATGCGCCTCTCGCTACGGTGACTGCGGTACTGCATGCACACGCTCTCTCTCTCTCGACAAGCCATTTGTCTGAAGAAGCTGTTTGCAGAGCGTGTCCAACTCGTAATGGCGATGAATAGCCATCGTTCTGGCTCCGTACCGATTATCGCGATTCTCAGAATAAACCCTTTCCCCCCCTCTCTCTTTCCTTCTCTCCTAGGATGCGTGGGCGAGCTTCGAGAATCGCCGCTGTGCGGCTATAAAGGACGCCGCACCACCGCCGGGCGTTACGCCGGCCCAGCTCTTTTTTTTTTTTTTTAACGTAGATGGCCCGTTACCCCTGACATGCAGCGATGGCGTGCAGGGGACGTGGAGGGGGAGGGTGGAAGTCGCATCAAACGACCCCCTTCTGCCGCCTTGAGGAAGACGTCCCGAACGCCTCCGCGCCGGCGTTGACGTTAAACGCCGTATAAGCGAGACGTTTTAGGCGAAAGGAAGGCGAGGACTAAATGTTTGTAGTACGTCAACGCACGGGCGCGGGTCCACAGTCAGTTCCGAAAGCCATAAACGGTCGACCGAGAGCGTGCAAACTGTCGCACGCGGCGAGCTAAACGCGATTTAGGAGTCCCGTGAGACCCTGACGGTGCGCTCGCGCCCTCTGGAACGAAAGAGAATGAAAATAAAGGGAACGACAGAAAAAGCTCGTTGACCTGAGCGAGTTCATTGTAGTCACCTTCAGGAAACGCTAACCTTTAGTATTTTATTTTATTTCTTTCACTTTTTTTTAGAAAATTTTGTTCTTCACTTCCTCTTGCATGTATACAATCCGCCGCTGTTCGTTTACCGGGCCAAGGTTAGTGCGTTTAATCAACTCTCGTCCATGTCTCCAGGGGCGCCTTGTACCGCAGCAGTGCTCGCCCCCGCTTTCACTGTTCTTCATTTTCGTGTTTTTTTTTCCTTCTTTCTTTTTGTCAGAACACAGTGTCCGCGTTGGTTTCATCTTAGGAGCATGCCTGCGAGCATTTCTGTTTCTCCTCTATATGTGTCTATAAATGGGAAAATGCAAGGTTTGCATGTGTGCTCCGGAGACGGTGCGCTGAAAAGGTTGTGACCAAGTCAAATACGATTGGTACGCGATACAAACTTGCCTGACCGATTTAGCTTTATAGCAACAGCTTGGAAACGTCCTCCTAACTATACAAGCGTCTCAGTGCATCCTACAGCATCACTGTACAACGGGACCGTGGCGATCGGAAAATGGCACGCGTGACCTGAGAGCGTATCGTGACCTGGGCGACCAGGTAATATCTAAGACCTTCCAAATGTCGAAAAGCATTTTAAGACGCACATTAGATACGCCGCATAAATAGGGTTCTCATGCGGACAATCCGCACGCAGTGTTGCACTGCATAGCCAATACGAGCGTTCTGTACCTTAACGACGATGAACTTCTGCAGAAGCTTTCGCAGCCTATATGAACCACGGCCAGATCAACCTCTAAACATCACGCGCATGCAGTTTTTGAATGCACTATAGCATCGTATATGCATGTGAAGTACCCGACAGATTGCATACGTCACACACTTAGCCATAGATTGGGTCACTGTGAGTGGTGTCTTCAGCCTGACCAGTGAACAACGGTCGTCCAGACACTACCGCTCTGCGACGACATGGTCCCCAACCATCATTCTGCACCCCATCACAAGCACCTCCTCTGAGGTGCGTCGCTCTCGAACGGGGTTTTATTCTGTTCGTTTGACAGAGCATGCAGTCAGCTTCGAAACTCGCGGCGAATTAACTAAGCGAAACTGACGTGCAGTGGCGCTTTTAATCCACCGGCCGCGACAGTTGGAACACATAAATGGACGACCAGCAGGCCACATCGTTCTGCAGTCACGCGGTATAACTCGAAACGCTCCTTCTTGATTTCTTTACAGGTACGTATACATACCGCAAATGCTCTCACGACCTTACGTTAAGGGACTCCTTCCAGAGCGCTCCAGAAGAGCAGCGCTATATTTATTCCTCGCTTCGTAAGGAAAAGAAGTCACGATCCCGGTTAAATATAGCATCAGCCATTTCATAGCCTTTTCCTTCTTTCTACACCTTCTAACTCTCTCTCTCTCGGGCTTTCCTTTACAAAAGGAGCATACCAGCCACTTTTGCGCAACTCGTGCTTGAGGTCTGCGTGACGAGCTCCACGAACGCCAGTTCGTCCCCACACGAAAGAAGAAGAAAGGAAAAAAGAAAAAAGAAGAATTAACGAGGCATACGCGGCCACTTAGCAGTCACACCGCCAACTTCCGTCAATAGGATCCGCATGCCAGATGCGATTAGGCGACACGAAAGGAGGGAGACGACGGCGCGACACGCCGTTACGCTCACTTTCAGCCGGCTTTCTTGCGAGCGGTCAAGTCGGACAAAACCGTTGCGTCGCCCTTACGTTGAAGTTGCATGCAGCGCGCCTCGCTTTCGCAATGCCGAAGCTGATTGCGTGAAGGAGTGAGGAGGCGACGAGTGAAAAAAAGAAAGAAAGAAGGAAAAGGAAGAAGAAAAGGGAGGTTTGAGAAGTGGGCTGTCGGAGACAGCGACGCCCCTTATATACTAAACGTGTGTACTTTCCCAGCACCGGTTTCGGAAAAGCCTCTTCCACGCAGTCGATGAGGTGCAGCTATAATAAAGGGGCGAGGCCGTTTGGTGATACGCGAGATATCATCTTTTCTTTTCTTTCGGTACATCGCGGTCCGTGGAATCTACTCTTCACGCGATGCTGGAACGGCAAGCTGAGGAGGCTCGCGACTCTCTTCGTCCCTTTCTTGGCCGTGCATTCACGTTCTACACAACGAACGGCGGGCTTCGGAGATCGACCGGCCGCTGCGGCCAGAAATCCAGCTTGCCACGTTGTCTTTGCATTTTGAAACCTAATTTTGGATTAGTGTCACGGAAGTGTTTGATCCATAACTCGACGCACTACAGGCGTGGTGCCAGCTCGTAGCACGTGGCACACCGTGGTCCACGTATACAGTTCTCGGCTCGTGCTGCGCCAGATGGTCCGCTTCGCTTCTCTGAACACAAGAGTCGGTTGAAGTAGCTCTTAATGCGAAGGGTGTCCGCGCCTGTCATTCATTCCTCCCCACGCTTGCGCGAGACATACCTGCAGAGGTGCGTATCTTGAGTAGCGGGTATTTCCAGGGCCGCCGTGAACTGCGCCGACACCCGCACGTAGCCACTCCCCGATGTGGTCCTCATTGCAGACACAGGGGTTTCCTGAAGGACCCAGCTGCTCGTACTAAACGATGTCGAAAATCCTTCGACATCGCTCGTCCACGCACCTGTCAACGGTGCGAACTTGAAATGGCGTGGGATTTTGAGTCGGAAATCGCTTGCCGGCTTAGCGGCAATCTCGGTTTCGGAATCGCTTTCTCTATCTACCTCTGTCTCGTGAACCATTGTGTCCTTGTGTAAACGTGGCATTCTTAGAACTGGCTTCAAAGGCGTTAAGTGCGTTGCTTTTTATGAAACGAAAAAAAAAAAAAGGGTTTCCGCCTACTGGAAGCGCGTAACATCGTAACATCTTTTGCGCCCAAAGCGCGCAAAAGATGTTACGACTGCTTTATCTCATTTCTTGGAAGTGACGCCAGGCATTGACAATTCTCTAGGGCTTTCCTGTGACCCTGCCGGAACTAATGCGTAATCGTCTGGGAAGACGGTGAGCTGCTTTTAGGGCTAGCAGCTTCAACTAAGTGGGGCGACAAAAAGAAAGAAAATAAAAAAAAAAAAGAAACAAGGATATGAGAAGCTATTCCGTTAAGGATGTAGTTCCTGATCGACTATGTTGACCCGGTTATATATACATGCTGTGAAGAGTACATTTCACGACTCGCCCAGTGTCGCAAGCTTGCGCGCCTCAATACAGAAGCCAGGCAGCACGACCGAAAAGCTGTTTACGATGAATGCCACCGCGTCGTTTCTTTCCGCCCTGGGGATGAAGTACTTCTCCTGACTCCTCCTCGTACTCCTGGTCTGTGCGCCAAATTTCAGCCGCGGTTCCAGTTCCAGTTCCAGTTCTTAAATTCCAGACAGCTTCTTTCTCCTCGATTAAAGGATCAGGAAATAACTCCAGGAAACAGTTCGTTTTAATTCATTGCCGAAACTCTCAGCAGCATTTCATACGCGAGAGTAAGAGGGGGAGGGAATGATCCTTTTATTAACAAAAGAAAGAACCAGTATTATACGCTCAACAAAAAAAAAAAAAAAGGGGGGGGGGGGATGTGCCAATGCGGACACGTTACGCAAAACGTCATATTCGAGGTGTGCTGCACAATTCACCAAATGGAACGCCGCCTCCAGCATAGGCTAACTCGACTTTGGCGGATTTTCCATACTACATTAATATAATAATAATAGCTGAGGTTCTACGATGTGATTACGAGGCACGCCATAAAGGAGGGCTCTGGAAATTTCCACTACCTGAATGAACATCGCACAGATACACGGGCCTCTTGCATTTCGCCTCCATCGACACGACCATGATCGAACCCGTGCACGTCTTCCTGGTCGGCAGCCGGGCACCGTAACTATATACCGTAACAACGTGACGCGTCTGTATGGTCTATTGCGTTCGACAAGTCCAACAGGGGATTTACTGTGCGGGCCACAAATCCATGCACACATGACAATCAGGCAACGGGGTTCGGTGCATATCTCCGCTTCTGATGGGCAGTGGCGCTTTGTTGAATGCGTTCCGAGACAACGCCATAACAACTCTATATCTGCAAGCCCGTAAGGGACAGGCCGTGCTGAGGGCTGGGTAACGGTCTGGAACCCACGGACAGGCTAAGCCACAGCATAAATTCAGCGTCTGCATCAAGGCTTCGCAACGCCCCCGTCTCAAACCAGGAGAGACCGTGTGGAAGGTATAGCATCCACACGGAGACGGGTGTATGGAGCAGCGCTCTTTAGTGTTGCGGGAAGCGGGGTATAGTGGATATGTCACATGAAAGTGATGCGTGGATGGATGGATGGAAGAAACTTCATTGGTGTCTTGCAGATCGTGATTCACAACATGAAGGTGATGTCGTCGTAAAACGTACCTTGGAGTTAATGGATGACACACGGACAGTCTAAAAGACATTGCAATCGTTTCGTCCCAAAAGCGGGAACACCATTTTCACGAGGAACTTTTCCCGCAAAGACGTGCAGCTCTTGAGGAGAGTCACCGGCTTATCGGCAAGTGGCAAGCAGCTCTTACATAAAGAGTAACGCAGTGATCTGTGCTTGTTAGTATGAAATCGTGAGGCTTATATATAGCGTACGAAACGACAAAAACCAATGAAGACGTCACGCACACAGGCGCTAACTTGCAACAATCTTTATTGCGAGCAAAGGGGATGGCTCATGTGCGTGTCACGTCTTCCTTCATCGCCCTTTTCATGCGCTATAAGCTTCAAGATGTCCTACATAAACGCTAGATAGGAGGTGCGACGCCCCGCCACGGTGGTCTAGTGTCTATGGTACTCGGCTGCTGATCCTAGAGTGGCGGCTGTATTTCAAGGAGGCGAAACGTTGAGGCCCGTGTACTGTGCTATGTCAGTGCACGTTAAAGAACCCCGGGTGGTCGAAATTTCCGGAGCCCTCCGCCACGGCGTCTCTCATAATCATAGCTGGTTCTGTGACGTAGAACCCCAGAAACCAATCAGGTGCGACGCGAGAGGCGAATCCACAGCGAGACAGCGACAGAGAAGATGGAGAAGTGATGAAGAGGTCAGGATATGAATAAGGGCGTACATCCCATCATACGGTCTGTCAGTATATCGTTCAGCAGTGCATATTGGCCGAGCTTGCCGAAAGCCACTGAGTCGCTGGCGTCGATAGTGTATGGCTGCCTGTGTAAAGCATACATATATGGGGCTTGCTTGAGGGCAGAGGTAACTGCCGGCGACTATGTTCTTGCCGTCACGCCAACAACTACCGGGTTTATCGGGTTCGCAGTTTATACATTGCAGCGTTCTGTGCCGATGGTATTTTCAGTTTTAGTTCATTGTGATTTTACAAGGTTTTTAACAGAAATAAAATGCAGGCGTACTTCACATTGACCTGCGTCATGTCCTGGCTATAATGCGGGCATGTTCAACCATCACTTAATATTTATTTATTTAATTACTAATCGTCGCGTGTTTCTTATGGATGTTCCAGTTTGGTATTAAATATTACTTGCCACCATGACCTTGATTGCGGCTGCAGCTGCCATCTGCGGCTGTTAGCGATTTTATTTGCATAACCTGTGCTCAGTATAATTCAGTCGGGAACGTCATTTCGCCTTTTCAGGTAATGAAACTAATCTTCCAAAAAACATGAATGGCGCATTGCTTTCGTACACGCAGCAGCGCTTTAAAGATGCTCAAATCTAAAATCAGGAATAAGTTTCATAAGGAAAAAGACGAAAGAAAACGTGGTCCGAGATGACGCAGTGGCCTCCATCAATAAACTTTTTCACGTTGTTTAATGCTTCAGGGATGACTGAGAAGGCCGTTTACTTTAGGAACACCAAAAGCTTGCCCTGGTCGTTGAATTTTCGGCCATCACTACCAAACGGTGCCGTTGACGCTGCTTTTCGCGCTCCACATAGACCGCAAAAAGGTCATTCGAGACTATACAGTCTCGAATTGCCTTCTGCCGCTATTATAGCGCACGCTCATTCACGTATTAAGTGCCAGACAAAAACAAGTATCGCGATGCCGCTAATTATAGCGCGTAAAAAACTAATGCAGTTGGGAAAAATGGTGCGGACGTTGCGTCCACGAAAATTTATTCTTGCACACGGCCATGCGCGAAAGCACATTTCTGAGATGACGTAACCGATAATCTCAGAAAAGTTCCTTGCATGTTGCTTCTTACTTCACCTTGTTCCTGAAATGTTCACAGCTATAAAAGCAGCTCGGCATGCCTGAAAGTGTTTCCATGATGCGATGGGTGTAAATGCGTGTGACATGCCTACCTGCATGAGAGCGGTACTAACATTACTGAGTGAGTTACAGGGTTCAACGATCCCAAACCTCGATCCGATTATGAAAGGCGCCGTAGCGGAGGGCTCCGGAAAAGGGCATCCGCCGCTGTATAGAAAGTACTTTGTGTGACCACGATCTCAGCAAATTACGAGGCACTACCTAAAAAAAAAACTGTTTTCTTGCTTTTGCGTTCGCAATAGAGGATTCGTCAGGGTTCGATGCTATGTCTTAGAGTGCGTGCGTGTGTGTGTGTGTGTGTGTGTGTGTTTGCGCGTGTGCGTGTTGTTTTTTTTATCTGTAGAGATAGATCAGACAGAGCGCCTGCCCATACACACATCGATGATTGCTGACCTTTCGTTGAATTCCACCGAAATGCAAGAGCACGCAAAGGTGATGCAGTACGTGTTCATCGCGCTTTTATTTTCGAAGAATCCCAGATGTTCCTGTATACTGAGGTGTCCCTGCTAACGATAGCTAACCTTTCATAAAAAGGGTACGATATACATTTATGAGGTGCAGGTTTGTTTCATCAGGACTCCACTTCCTACATTAATCAGGTAACCAGGACACAAGAGTGCACTGGGACAACTCTTGTGTCCTGGTTACCTGATTAATTGGGGAAGGTTATTTAACCGAGTGGTATCCGAAACAAAAAAGGTTTCCCTTACAAGGGCGAGCGATAGCTATAGTAAGGTTTGGTTAGCAGCGTTGCATTAGACTTCTTCGGAGAGTGCTATAATTAAACTTGGGTATGACATGTAGGCATGACGAGCAAGCAAGCTGCAGGGACTGCGGAACAGCGCTCTGCCGGGTATCACGTAACCGTGGTCCCGCCACGGTGGTGGCACTGTGCTGCTGATGAGAAGGTCGCGGGATCGAATCCCGGCCGCGGCGGCTGCATTTCGATGAAGGCGAAATGTTGAGACCCGTGTAATGTGCGAATTTGTCAGGCATCATGCAATACCCCGTGACATTGCCTTACGCGGTTTGGGCAATAACATGTCAGGGAACGTTTCGTTACGTGATGTTGGCAAGAACATGTCATGTAACATTTCGTTACGTGGTTTAGGCGAGAACGTGTCACGCGCAATTGCATTGCGTGATTTCGGCGGAACACGTCACGTGATAATGCTTTGCGTGATTTTGGTGGGAACATGCCACGTGACACCGCTTTGCGTGGTCTTGGGTGATCGTGCGACATGTTCCCGCCAGAATATCACATGGCTATCACGTGACCCTGTTTCAGTATAGTATCGGCCAGCTTCGCTGCGATCCGGCCTTGCCGGACTTAACGGAAGCTGCGTACCTTTTTCTTTTTAATGTTGCCGTTGTGTTTATTTTGTTTGCTAAATTGTCAGTCTGTTCTATGATATGGAACTCTGTGTATTCCCTCTGCAATAATGCTTTCAGGAGCTTAAGGCTCTTAAATAAAAATTGGCAGATCCCACGTACAGTGGGAATCAAGGAAATGCGAAGCACGCATCAGGAACGTAAAATGGATTTGCATTGTTGTCTCGCTATACCGAGTTTGATGCATATGAAGTTAACGAAACGGCCACAACAGCACCAAGACTGTGGCATGTAAACCATGCCGCTCATACACACATGTCATGATTCTAACGTTATGACTTGTCATTTACGTTCGTCATGAAGTCGTGTTGTGCCATAGCAATTTTAGTATACATCCCTTTAAGGAAACGAGTGGCATGTAGATCATGCCGCTAATGACATGCATGTCACGATTTTCATGTTATGACCTGTCATTTATGATCGCCGTCCGACGAGAGCTACGCAGCGCCCTCTGGTCAGTAGACGGAGCCCATATATCCCATTCACGAAACGGCAGTATAGCGCCAGGACCATGGCATGTAAATCATGCCGGTGATGACACGCGTGTCATGATTCTAATGTTATGACCTGTCATTTACGTTCGTCATGCTGTCGTGTTGTGCCATGGCAATTTTTGGTATACATCCCATTAACGAAACGCCTGGCATGTAAATCATGCCGCCCATGACATGCATGTTATGCTTTTCATGTTATGACCTGTCATTTATGTTCCTCATGCAGTCAGATTTTTGCATACCAATTTTCCTACACGTCCCACTAACGAAACGGCCAAGAGAGCACCAAGACCGTGGCATGTAAATCATGTCGCTCACGACATGCATGCCATGATTTTCATGTTATGACCTCTCATTTACGTTCATGATGCAGTCATCTTGTGGCATGCCAATTTTCGTATACATTCCGTTAACGAAACGCGTGGCATGTAAATCATGTCGCCCATGGCATGCATATCATGATTTTCATGTTGTGACCTGTCAGTCATGTTCGCCATGCAGTCATGTCATGGCATACCAATTTTCGTATACATCCCATTAACGAAACGGCCAGGAGAGCACGAAGACCGTCGCATGTAAATCATGTCACTGATTACATGCATGTCATGATTTTCGTGTTATGAACTGTCATTTATGTTCGTCAGGTAGTCATGTTGTGCCATACCAATTTTCGCATACATCCCATTAGCGAAACGGCCAGGAGAGACCTAAGACCGTGGCATGTAAATCATGCCGCTCATGACATGCATATCATGATTTTCATGTTACGACCTGTCATTTATGTTCGTCATGTAGTCATGATGTGGCATACCAATTTTCGTAAACATCCGATTAGCGAAACGGCCAGGAGAGCACAAAATCGTAGGCGGCTAGATAGATAGATAGATAGATAGATAGATAGATAGATAGATAGATAGATAGATAGATAGATAGATAGATAGATAGATAGATAGATAGATAGATAGATAGATACGCTCAAACTCGCCGAAGTTCGCTAAGAAATGCTTCGCATTTAATAAATGAATAAGTAAATAAATAGCGTTGACAACCTGGACGACATCTGTGCGCGCTCATGCATAGACGACGACTTCCCTGGCTTTTATTACCATTTTTCTTTTGCCGCGTTTCCTTTTCAAACGCAGGCCCGGATCACCGCTTGAACTCGAAGCCACATGGTCTCAATACAACTTCTCCACCGGCGGCTTGAATAATCTGTCACTATTATATCGTACAGCGACCTAAACACGACATTACACGTCCGGTGTACAGTTTACCAGGGTTTTATATGTACGTCATGCGTGAGTTACATGTCGTCATAATGTTGCACCTTTCACGGTCACACATCAGTAACTACGCGGCAAACAGCTATTCAGTGTAGCAGCACGAAAGGAAACTACGCAAGTAAACGCCCTTTACTAAGGGTTTCCCGCACGCCTTATGCGGGTGTTTTGGATAATCGCCATGAAATCGAAACAAGAAATTTAGCATGTCAGGTGCGGCAAAATAGCCGTTCATTGTCAATGATTCGTTAATGAACATTTAAATATATAGTTCCATTCTTCCCCTCAAAAGACATTTGCTTAAGAATTCTAAGAGACATGGGTATCAATTTGGCCTTGTTGGTTCATGACACTGGCTTATAGCGTAGCGCGAACCTGGCACGAACAAAGGATATCGCGCTACGCCATAAGCCAGTATTAGGAGACGTGGGTTCGATTTCCATCCTCGCGACCTCATTTCGATGGGAGCAAAATGCAATAACACGGGCGTGCTTAAATTTAGGTGCAGGTTAATTAGAGACCCTCATGTGGTCGCAATTATTCACGGGTCCCCACAACGCCACGCCTTACAGTCATATCTTATTTTTAGGTATGGCTCGATATGATCATTCATATACTACGATAATCGTATCGTAGTTTTCGGAGGCGTCAGTTTCAGAGGGTGTTGGAGACAAGAGTGCGTTTTTGTAAAGACGCCATACCAACGAGCTGCGCTTCGCAATACGAAAGACCCTTATCTTTCATATCAACTTTCGTCGGATATTACATCGCGCAGCATTTAAATTTCCGCAACAAAGCGCCCAGTGTACAGCGCGGTCAGAGAACGCTTCGGGAAGTCCAGCAGCCGCCGTATTTGTGCCCACTCTGCCAATCCCCCCCGTAAAAAGCGTAAGCTAAACAGTGTCCTCTTACATTTGCACCGTAATCACGGTCTCCGTCCCCTGCCCCATGATTTGTCTCAACACAGCAGGCCAGTCCCTGTCCCAACGAACACGGAAATACCCGGCAGTGAGCCACACAGTAGCAGGCACGGCTGGCTCGCGAGGATGCGCCCGGAGACCTTGGGCACGCACTCGACTCAGCTCGAGACCAAAGAAAAGTAAACGAAAGACTATTTGCGACTGTAAGCAGAGGCCCCATTACCATATCAAAAGACAAGCCCTATATATAGCAAAGCTTGTACTCTCCGTTTGCCTTTCCCCGAGCAGCTCGCAATCAGAGACCCTTGGGATAGGAAGCAAAAGCATTCACGGACGGCGCTCAGCGTAACTTACGCCTCACAATCATGGATGTACAGGAGTAGGGGAAAGTGTAAAGAAAGCAGGTGGAGCACAACAGACAGCCATCGCATGTTTGGAATGGCGTATTCGGTGGCCACTACATAGAAGTGCGCGCAATGACCGCCATACTTCGCCGTCCCTGAATAGTACACCGTACGGCATAATGATCAGGCCGGAAGGACCCTGGCCCGGTCGGTCCCGAGTGACGCATCACGGGCGGCCGCGACGCTCGCTATATAGATGGCGCGCTAAGCGCCTTGCGCTGTAAAGGTGTTTACCGGAATTCCCCTCTGAGAAGGTATCCCCGGCAGTCACATGCAGTGCGTCGTAAACGCCGAGGGCACCGTTAAGCTGCCTACCGCTACGATCAACGTGTGGACACTGTCCTGTGTACATGCGTGGGCGCACGCGCCCTCTGTTCGTGTCAGGTTAAATACGTGCACTGATTGCTATGTGACAAAAACATAAAAAGAAGTGTCATAAACGCGCAACCGTGATTTGGCCATCGCATTTTTTATGAGCGCCATTAATTATTGAATTAGTTCGCGTTGCGATTCATCTGTAAGGAGGACGTGTGTTTTGGAAAGATGCAAAATATTTTGTTCAGAAAAAAAGAAATGTTTATTCCAAGAGCGCGATACGAACGTATAGTGAGTCGCGATGACCGACAAAATAGCACTAGAACGATAATATACATAATGTATAGTGAACACTGTGCAGTGAACGTAATGGAGTGAACACTGTGTACGCGACACGCCTTTGCGATAAATGTCACAAACACATGGTATATACTGTGTCCACTGCAAGACGAAGGCCTCTTCCATGCAGACAACTCCAATTCACCGTCTGTCCTGCGTGAGCCATTCTGTGCCTGCGAACTTCTTAATTTCATCGTTCCATCTGATTTCCTTTTTTCTTTTTGTCTTCCGCGACTGCGCCTTCTATTCCTTGGTGCGCGCTTCGTCGCTCTCGCTGTCCACCTGTTATTTTGTCAACGCATTACACGCGATCTGCGCAGGTTCATTTTCCTTACCTTATGTTTATTCTTTATGTTTATGTTATTTAGGTTTATCTTTAATAAGTACAGCTGGGAGGCATCAGTCACATCTCTTCTAGAAACGGCTGAGCTCGAGAAATTGGAAATTCGGCGATACCGCGAGCGAATGAAACTTTTTTATCTACTTTATCATGGACAGCTAGGCGTCAAAAAGGATACATATCTAAAAGACAGTCACCGGCCGCCTGCTCGGTCCCATCATACTAAAAAAGTAGCCGGGTTTTCTAGTCACACCAACATGTTCCAGTATTCTTTTTTCCCCGAGAACTGCAACCAATTATTGGAATTAGTTCCCCTCAACTGTGGCGGAATGCTAGTCGCTATCATCCTATCTACAGGCCCTTCAATCCATAAGAAATAGCTCCGACGTAGTTTTACATGAACCCTGACGCTCTTTTTTTCCAAATGTCTTTGCCTGACACTCAGTTTTTCCATACGTTTGTGCATCCATGTTATCACTAGTTACTTAAATATGTTGCTGCTTTGTTTGTATGAGTTTGTTGTATATATTTTTCCCTATTATTTTAATTCAATGTTTTTATTGATGTTCAGGTGTGGCATTTCTCTTTATGTATTCGCTAACATAGGTTCCGTTATTATTGCCGCAATGCCTCATATGTGTTTATTGTAACCATTTCTTTTTGTATTTACTTGTACCCACTCCTGCCTAAGGTCTGAAGATCAGACCGGCAGTATTGTAATAAATAAATAAATAAATAAATAAATAAATAAATAAATAAATAAATAAATAAATAAATGGTAACGAGGATGTCGGCTACTCCCGCTTGTTCTCGTACTCTCCCTACCTTTTACTGTTACGCCCATAATTTTTCTTTCCGTGGGACGTAACGCGCGGTTCTTAATTTCTTAATGAACAGCACCGACAACACTTCTCGGTTGAGTACCGGAGTAAATAAGGTCCAAGCAACGCTCACTTTTTCCCGGCGCTATTTGCTCAATTCTGCTATTGAATTGAGAAACTGGTACGAACCTTGCAATTGAATTGAGAAACCGGCTATGTATGCCAGCTTTACATCGCAGGTTCTCGAAGTTTCCAAAGGTATCGCAAACCGTGCAATAATGTTCCCACTAAAATGAAGAGGAATGTGCAACGCCTAAGGAATTCTACAGCCTATAAGCATTATGTTGAAGTTTATCGGTTATAGTAAAGATAGCGAAAGAAGGACGATGAACGAATGGTAGCCGTATGCTGACCTAAAGAAAAGTAACGTATCAGTTACTTTGATCTTCATAATCTCTGGATAAATGATGCAATGTATGCCAGCAATTTCGCTCGTGTCGGCGTAACGGTAGAGCCTATAATAGGAACTTATCACCACTCCAGGTATATTTGAATAGGAGGAGCTTGCCCTAGTGCTCCCTTAACAGCCTACGACGGATAGCACTTCAATACGCCCTCGAAATCACCTGCACAACTGGAGTGATAGTGGTACGACTGCCAAGGTCAGGCGACGATCACAGCACTTGCATAATATGACGCGGCTTTTTCCATTCATATACGATATGTTTGACATACACCGACACCTCTGCCTGTTCCCTTTGTTTTTTTTATCTACTTGTAGACGGGCCCGACGCATGCTTTCGTGAATGGAATCTCTATTGAAAAAAATAATCTGCGAATGAGGCCTTGCAAGCCTAATTCGCGTAACTAGTCTGACTTTAAAGCGTCCCTGAAACGTTTTTTTTTTTTTTTGACATTTTTGACTGGTTAGAGGCCAATCAGCGGCCTCCCCCTCCATCGTTCGATGCCGGGGGCGTTTGAAAACGCCTTTTGGCGAGCCGCTGCGATCTTTTGCGATGCACGCGTTCAGAACCTTATCTTAAATTACACACTTTATACGCACAGCTCTGAAATCTGTCCTCTAATGATCCTAATGACTCGCTCTACCGGATCACCATGTTCTGCACAAAATGGTCAAAACCGTTTCAGGGTCCCTTTAAAGCGGTTCGCAGCACGGGTCCGTGCCAGCGCTAAGGATTCGTGATTGGGTACCGCCCGAGCACTTTACTTGCACCACATGTGAGGCCACTCCGTGGTTGCTTAGTGGCCAACAGGGGCTTATGCAGAATTTAAAATTGGGGAGGCGGGAGGGGGGCATGCAGAAAATTAAATGTGAATTAAATGAACCAAGTGAGAATTAAAGTGAACCAAAGGCGCATTAAATGGACGAAAGGTAACGTGATGTTAATTAAATGTGGATTAAGCGAATGAAACATTAATCAACGTGATTCAAAGGTGCTTTAGTTGAACAAAGGTACAGTTACATTTAGTAATTATGGCTATATAGGTTCTGGCGAAAAGCACGTCCACCTGTCGAGTCGCGTCCGCAGAGAATTTTACAGGTTTGGGCCAATCCCACCGCAGTGTCACTGGTCATCTTTTTTTCACAGAGTGGAAGGACATTGGAAGGGCATCCTCATTCCAGGTATAGCTGTGACCTTGGGCTGACTGCCTGCCCCTGTTCACCGTGTGAACCTGAAGCTCGTGACCTGTGCTTGTCAACTGTGCCTCCCACTGGTCCTCGGTGGGTGGCCGTATAGGTGCTGTTCGTGGATCCTTGTCGCGTGCCCATGGACCAGGGCACACAATTTGCACAATTTGCAGTCTCTTGCGCATGTCCCATGATACACTGCATATGGTAAAGTGCCGTGGATGTAACTGCCCACTTGAAATCGGCGCAGCGTTCAGCTTGCTGTTAGGTGCTGGGAATTTCCTCCTGTTCTTATCATGTTCTAGAAATATCACTGTGCCTCTTTTGTGCTATTTCGCTGATATTTTTTTTTATATACGTAGCTTTCTTTTTTCTTACGCGCACGCTGTTTTAGTTCAGATAGCTTGGAAGTCCACTATTTCGTGTTCTTTCGTCCAAAGCCGTGCACAGATAAATATCAGTGGCGAAGAAACGTTAAATGCCGCTTTTAGGAAACATTATTCACGTATCAGATTTTTGTATGTTTCTCGAGTCACCCGTTGTGACATGAGCGTAACGATTTTAAGAAAGGCCCCTCATCACCGGCATTGTGCGAGAGCACATTTATGTTCTTAGACAAAGCCGCGTTTTAAGACTAACAAAAGGAAACAAAGAAAGTCCCGCATTGCACTTTGCATTACTCTTAGATTACCAGATGCAATGTAAAATTGCAGGCTGCCCGAGTAGATAACATAATAGCGAGTCGGAAAATCTGAAGTTGTGCGGCCTATTATACGGTACTTACGACGTGGCGTTCCGCCAGAACCTCCGCGCCTGTCTTGTTTTCGTTCCCGAGGAGGGACATTCCAGCTACAACAGGCGCCGCTCGAGCACTAGCTGTCACGCGCATCGAGCAAACATTGACTGTGGCGCCCGTACAAACTGCCTTCGAATCGCGTCGGAATTGTCTTCACCTCGACCAATTTGTGTAACATGCGAAATACGTTTGAGTCGGCTATTTCTTTTTTTTTTTTCTCTCTTTTCTCGTAATTCGTTTCCTTTTGATCTTTTCCTTTTCTTGCTTTTTTTTCCCCTTATTATCATCGGGAATATGACGGGCTGACTCAACGAGCGGTACAACGTGACCCTTCATGTAGAGAAAAGGTAGACTCGTTCCGGCTTTTTCAGTGACTTTGGCGGGAATCGGGCAGGCTGTTCGAAGGTTTGTGTATAAAGCAGCTAGGTAGATAAACTTTTTTTTCCTTCGTTAGTTAAGTGGTGTATTATCGCTGATGGAAGTAAATGAATAAATCTGTAAATAAGCTCTAATAACTAAATAACTAACTAAATAAATAAATATTGGTTGGTCGGTTAATTAATTATTTATTAATTGTTTGATTGAAGTCACATTGTCTCGGGGAAAGGCTTGAAAGCGACATAGTCATAACAATTGTAAGAAAAACGCTTAATGCTGCAGGAAAGACTGCATTGTATTCCATAATTATGACTTTTGCACTGGTTCATGAAATAGGCTTTATTATCGCGTAGACAAAGCACTGTCGAAAGCTTTAGGTCGTGCTTCAAAATAGACGCAGAAGAAAGGCAAAAGGAAGCAGCTGGTGAGGTTGTCACGTGACTCGGTTGAGTCGGGTGATTGCGAGTGTGAGTACGACCTCCCTGTGAGTACGATTCCTTTGTCAGAGTACAGCCATGTCAACCTCTTGTTCTTCCTTACTGTATTCACCTGTCTTGTCAGGCTCCGTTGTTCATGATGAGCAACGTTTATTTGGGCAACCGTTGTCTGTTAGTATTTGCTTGTGCAATAAAATGGGAGACATATATTAAAAAAAAAAAATGAGGCGCGCTTCTGAATACGCCCGACTAATTGCGGCCAACTGTCTGCATCGTTACATGCGACTAGAAACTAACAAGCAATTGCCACCCAAGCTCATGTGTGTGTCTTTGCACTTTAGCGAGAAATCGCGATTCTTGCAATACCAACCACAGTTCCGTAGTGCGCCTTCGCTGCAACAAGATTGACAATGCGGTGAAGGCGCTGTACAGAGCGAGGACGGTTTGCAACACTTTATTGCGACATCAATTACACAGATGCGTCAGGCAGATTCGCACCGTCAGCGCAGCTGTCGTTATCTTTCGTTCTCGCAATCAATGGCGCGTCGTGTCGCCCCTCCAGTCCGCCGACCGTGGCAGTAGCTAGAGGCATTGAGCTTCCATTAATGCCTACGGGAGCTGCAAGCACGTTGGCTCAGCTGCAGCACAATAGGGTAGTACTCGTATTCGTCTAAACTTCGAAGTATGGTTTCAAACGACCTTGATTGATTGATTGATTGATTGATTGATTGATTGATTGATTGATTGATTGATTGATTGATTGAAGTCACATTGTCTCAGGGAAAGGCTCGAAAGCGACATAGAATATTGTGACTTAGAATATTTGTCGCCTTCAACAAAATATTGCGTTACCGAATTGTTCTCGAATTTCGTCAGAGCTAGAGTTACTGTATATGGATCCTGTATGGAGCCATACGCAGCAACGGGAGCCATGTAGTGTAACTATAGTCAGAGTTAGGATAGGGCGACATCACGCGACGGTTGTCTCGCAGGTAACAGAAACACTTCGCACTGATGGAGGCGGTCACATCCAGTTATGCCCGAATTGAAAAAACAAAAATTTGTTCCCAGAAAAAATGTTCTGAAGTACATTTAAATGTGGCATCGGCCATTCGCGCATGACGTCATTCATAAAAGCACCACAGTCCTGCGTTTATTTTTTAAATTTGATTTAGGAAGTGTTGCAGCGGCATCATCACCTCTGAAACACGAAACCCGATCCCGACATGCATATATCGGCCACGTTGCACGGACCGCCGACGTTCACAATGTTGAATAGGCAAATAAAAGGCCTAGCTTAATGCTCGTGGGAAGAACCTCGTTAAATACAAAACACTGTCAACAGCTTTAACAAAAGAATAAAAAATAATAATGTAAAGAAGGTGGTATTAAATATCAAAGTGAAAGAAATCAGAAACGAAGTGTGTTGTTGTAGTATCTTTAAATACATTGTAACAACGATAACATTTCTCACAACGATACCTTCGCGTCAAAACAAAAAAAAAAGTAAAAGAAACAAAACAGTCCACCCACTAAGCTTGGTCTTAACCGCATACATATACAATGACTGGCGGTAGCCAGTCAAGCGATTACGAGGCAAGTGTGCCTTGTAATTAGTGGCAGGCAAGTCATTTTAAGCGATGGAGGATGCGCTCCTTTGAATTCTCTGCCCACGCGCTTCGACCGCGCTGCAGCCAACTATATGTAAGCAGGGCGTCGTGCGAAAAACCGACGAGCGAAATGCGATACTGTTTGATAGCCAGTAGCTCGAGCACGTAGGTGTGTGCGCGACGGCCCGTCGCACGAGCGGCTAATTAGGCGTGCAGCGGCCTGTCACGCAGCGTGTTGCAGAGGCCCGTATACGAGATGCGAACGATTCCCATCGGTTTGACCGTAATCATTGGAAACTGTCATAACCTGCTTGACCGTGTTCGTCAAAGCCGGATCGATCGATGGCGTTCGATGGAACAGATTGGTAGAGTAGTACAGTAGGAAAAAAAAAAAAAAGAAAAGAAGAAGGGGGAGAGCTGGGGCCTCCTCCGCATACAGCACGATTTCCCCAGAGTATGTACTACAGGCGGCACGACCAGTTGCAGCGTCGGCGCGCGCATCTGGGGAGATCGAGGGAGCGCGATGTGACGTGGATTTAGCAGGAAGCCGCTGACGTCAGTGCTCCCCAAAACGCTTCAACTACGCCCCCGATTCCTAGTCGGAAATCTCTCTGAAAGAACCCTATGGTTACACCGCACTTGTAAACGGGCGGATGATAAATAAAATTGAAGCCACTTCCACGCATGTGCAATCTCAGTAAACAGCCAAGCTGTCAAGCAAGCTCTACCACCTTGCGTACGCAAATTGTGTTGTTGTTGTTGTTGATGTTCTTGTCTCTATATTTCTTTCTTCATGCTTATTCATCTTCTTTCTTCCCTCTTTCTTCCTTTGTCTGTTCCTCATCTTCGTTCTTCCCTCTGTCGTCGTTATTTATTTATATATTGCACTCTCCTCCTTTCCCTTCTCCTGAGCCTCACTTCTCTTTCCCACCCCTTGCTATACTATACTGTACATGGCTGCGCCAAGGTTTACCCTCTGATCTCTTCCTTTTCCTCCTCGTCACCACTACGTTAGTCATCCTCACGCCCACTTCTCTTCCCCTGCACCTTACTATACTATACCATGCTTGGCTTTTCTGTGCTAAGAGCTGCTTGGCACAAATCCACTTTCGGTGACTCATAAACTATAGTGTACAACGCTGTGCCATGCTCTACCCTTTCCCCTTCTCCTTTCCTTCCTCTTCACCCTTACATCACTGCTCCTCACTTTTCTTTCCCACCCCCTTGCTATACTATACTATGCGTGGCTATACTTTAGCTATACTATGTTAGGCGCTGCTTTTCACATACGAGCCTTTTGTGCCGCGTACCCCGGACTGGGGGGCGTAAGCACATGAGAAGGAATAGCGCGCGCGCAAGTGCGGCACATTGGACATTGCATAGAAGAAGTTGATTGATTGATTGATTGATTGATTGATTGATTGATTGATTGATTGATTGACTTGTGGGGCGTAACATCCCAAAACCAGGTCTGATTATGAGAGACGCAGTAGTGGAGGTCTCCGGAAATTCCGACCACCTGGGGTTCTTTAACGTGCACCGACATCGCACAGCACACGGGCCTCAACATTTCGCCTCCATCGAAATGCAGCCGCCGCAGTCGGGATTCGATCCCGCGACCTTCGGATCAGCAGCCAAGTGCCATAACCACTAGACCACCGTGACGGGGCATGCATGGATCAAGAAGTGTACGCGCACTTATTTCGGGATTATGGTAGTTTTGTGTGGACATCAACGCCTTTACCTCCAGCTTAATCAGCTACGTTATTAATATAGCGTCGTGTACAAGGAGTGAGCGTTAAATCAAGCTGCTAACCGCGATCCAAGCACATCTTCCTTTCTCTCCTCCTGACCCTCACTTCTCTTCCCCGCCCCTTGCTATACTCTACTGTACATGGCTGCGCCAAGGTTCCCCCCTCCAAGAATTTTCCAGATAGCCAACGACTCGGTATCCACATCACTCCGCGTTCTTGTTACACCATGGTTAAGATCCCCCCAAAATCAAATTTATGGGTAAACCGGGCCTGATACCAAAGCCGTGTAGACAGCAAATCCCACGTGGCGCCTGCTTTATTCCACACGTTCCCTCGCGTTTCCAGGTCGTATCCACTCTGGGTCGCGTTTTGAGAGCATACCAGTGTCCGATAATCACCTGACACCAGACAAACGTACGATTCCCCGTCCCGATGCCGGACGTTGCTATGGCGCGGAATCGCACGATCGGCACGCGGCAAACTCGGCAGATTTCCGTCGCCCCACCACGTCTGATGATCACGCCATCGTATAGCCACAGCAGCCCACGTCTGGACGGCTGAGGTATCACATAGCCGAGCACGGATGGCGGTGCCTCCGGTGCCGCCGCTCCCTTCGATCGACCAAGTCACACGTCCGTATCGCCGTTTACACTGCAGTGAAAGCTCTACAGATTGCGGAGCAGTGATTATCAGGTTTCCCTTGTGTTTCTTTTGTGTTTGTCATCGGTGTTTTCGAATTATTTTAGCTTAATTTGATCTCATTATGCCTAGAATTACTGCGTAATGCTTATTTTTGTTTTATTTTAGTAACCTGGTTTATTTCAACCATTTTTTAATCGGGATTTATTATAACTGCTTTTGGTCAGTTATTAGCGTGTTCTGGCACTGTTTTCGACTGCCGTTCTCAGCGCGTGACAAGGACATGAGACATTACACGCCGACAGCCCGTGTCTCCAATACAAAACTGTTCTTTCAATAGCGCGATGTCTAAGTATATGGCACTTCTGCAAGGCAGCACTCAGCAGCGGCTTATGAAGAATTTCAGTTTCGAAAGGTGTTACCAAAATGCGGGGGTGTGTGGATATTCACTTATTGGTTAGCTGGAATAATTGAGGAGAAGGGGGGGGGGGGGGGTTAGGAAGTTTTTTTGCGGGTGGATGGGTAAATCCCTGGCAATCAGTATCAAACGTGATTTTATTTATAAGGCTGTACATGTCAAACCGCCGATACGATCATGAAGAACGCCGTACAGTGCAATCTCCGGCTTAATTTTCACCTCTAGAAAAAGTGAACAATGAATGACGATCACAACATAACGAGTGCGTATGTATGAACCCGCAAGTTTCCTATTACGCGCCTCCTTGTATTTCCGAAGGCATCATCATTGTCATCATCGTTATTGTCATCATCTTTTAGGTCCACTGCAGGACGAAGGCATTTCCCAATGATCTCCAATTCGTCCTGTCCTGGACGAGTTGACACCACTTTATGCCTGCGAATTCCTTAATTTCATCGCCCCATCTGACCTTTTGCCTGCCTCCGCTGCGTTTTCCGTCTCATGGTATCCATTCCGTTGTTCTGACTGTCCAAGGGTTGTCGGCTCTTGGCATTACTTGTCCTGCCCAGGTCCACTTTATTCTCTCATCGATGTAAGGGTGTCAGTTATTTCTGTCTGCTCTCTGATCCATTCCGCTCGCTTCTGTTTCTAAAGGTTACGCACAAAAAAAAAAAAAAAAAAGGACGGAAACATTCTGAAGGCACCCTCTCAGTTTTAACAATTTTAGTTCTTGCGACGAGAAATTCTTTAATCGATGATCCTTAAAAGGAGATACGTAGGATACGTTTCCTCGTAGGTGCATATCCAACTAACTGTTGCGCGTAGCAGCCGTAAATTCACCAAACGCATTAGAATACATAACACAGTGTAGTCTCACGTTTTTCGGTCTCGTGTGTGTTCACGAGTACAACTTTATTCCTTGTATATAACTCTTCTCAACCTTTGTCATGGGTGTCGGAGTCATAAACGATCGATGTTGCCAGTAAAATGTAATCACCGTATCTTATTCCTTCTTACATACCTCGAGCAGCCAACACCGAAGGAAGAAAGGAAATAGTAGAGAGGGAAAAGCAGGGAGGTTAACCAGTGTACGACAACCCGTATGCTACCCTGCAGGATAGGAAGGGGATGGGAGAGATTGAAAGTTGAGAGAGAGAGAAAGGGAGCATATATAGCGCATTGTCAGTCAGAGTGAGTGGCTCCTGCATGGTATGCGACAACACCGAACATAACTACAGCAGTACGAGGAGTGCTATAGGCGATGCGCAAAGCGCCGACGACGCCATCTGCCGCCACGGCTCGGAAGCGTTGGTGGGTCCGAGCGAGCAGTGTTCCCGCGAGCGTGTACGCGAGTGCGCGGATGGATGTGTTTTCATCGTGATTTAACGACTCTCTCGGGCTTCAGAGATGCCGAAAAATAACTGCTGCGTTGTCGGCTACTCAGACACACACAAGAAATCGCCACGAACGCACTTATACAGATTTCCGGTGCTATTTCATGAGAGAGAGCGACGGCGGCGGTGGATTGCGGCTGTACGATGCAGAAGGCAAGCAACCGCGCTTTGTTTACCGGAGTGTAAAGTCCGAGGACTTCGATGAAGAATAAACCAGGCTTCGAAGTGCGGCGGAAGACAATACGCCTGAAGAGCGCCGAGCAGCGAGACCCTACGATGCCGTTTTCTTTTTCTAAAGAGAAAAACCCAGAACATCACGTGCCACGCGCTTGCGATCCTACTTCGTCTTCTTTCGCGCCCGCTATTTCTCTTTTCTTGTTAACAGCAGTGTTAGAACGATTATCGTGTTTTATTTTTAGTTTGCAACACGGATCGACCTTGGAGCTGCGGCATCTTCTAGGCCCCTGGCAAGACAGCGCCTGCGCACTACGCAGCACTAAGGCGTTGATAGCGTTTCTACGGGCAACCTGCCTCAATGAAACGTTGTAAACTGTGTTATAGTGTATATATGCATATATGAGTGTGTGTGTGTGTGACTATATGTACGTGTAGTGTTACACGTGATCATTGTAAATATCATAATCACCGCTAATACCTGGAGTAGCAAGCCAGACCATTGACCAGGCTAACATCTCCGAATCCATCAATAAAATATTCTCTCTCTCTCTCTCTGTTTTATTTCTCCATTTATGTCGCTACGTCTTCAGCGAACCCTACTATGTTTACACTTGGTCGCCTCGCCTGCATTGTAGACGGTATACAATGCACATGAGGTTGTTAGTACTGATAAGACGCGATGCCTAGGCTCTCTTGAAAAACGAATAGCGCGAAGCGCAATGTCAGAGAATGTGGGGAAGGTAACGGCTTTTTTTACAAAAGCGCCGTGGAATCACATGTGTGCTGCACGAAATCGGCTGCATTCCATCTATTGATGGCACTGGAATACGATCACCGGTGCAGAATGTTCGCTGTGCGCTCGCCTCAAGTTGCATATTGGCTGTAAAACATGGCACCTGTGCACATTTAAGACTCTGACGATCGCGTAGAATGTAACGCCATTTTGCAACGCTTGGTAATAGCTTTCAAAAAACCTAGCAAATATGTAGCCAAGCTGCTACGACAAGCTAAGTGACCACCAGCTCCGCAGTGACTCAGTCTCGCGCCACTAGCGCAAGCTGCCGAGATATATGTATTCACAAGCCCCGCCACGGTGGTCTAGTGGCTATGGTACTCGGCTGCTGATCCGAGGGTCGCAGGATCGAATCCCGGCCGCGGCGGCTATTTAGGTGGAGGCTAAATGTTGAGGCCCGTGTACTGTGCGATGTCAGTGCACGTAAAAGAACCCCAGGTGGCCGAAATTTCTGGAGCCCTCCACTACGGCGTCTCTCATAATCAGAGCTTGTTTTGGGACGTTAAACCCCACAAAACAAAACAATATATTCACAAGTTTATCGTGCTGGTTTCAGTTTTACCAACGCTGACCCTTCGCGTCGCCGCACCCGTGAAATCCATGCGCCGGTGCGACAGCGATCCCTCAAAATCTACTATATAAAGACATGGCAAGTAAACGAAGCTACTGTGTCGAGAAAAAACGTTGGTTCATGCGTCAACGCACGCAGGCATTAGTGATCGGGACGTTATAAAGAAAGCGGTGCGATGAGCTCCACTTCGTAGGGACGCTTGTCTGTGGCAAACACTTGGCGCGTATGGTGACATTGTCGTCCCACACAGCTGTGACATCGGACACATGTCCACTATTATAATGCGCAGCTCCTTTGCACACACTATCGCCGCAAAAATAATTATCTGGGACGCGCACAAGCGGCAAATCGCACGCGCGCACTTCCGCGATGCTTGCAGTGAAATGAGGCGTCTGCTACGCGACCCACCACCGGTTCCAACGGCCACCGCTACGCGGCTTTCAGTGGCGCCCCTATAGGCGATGCGCAAAGCGCCGACGACGCCATCTGCCGCCACGGCTCGGAAGCGTTGGTGGGTCCGAGCGAGCAGTGTTCCCGCGAGCGTGTACGCGAGTGCGCGGATGGATGTGTTTTCATCGTGATTTAACGACTCTCTCGAGCTTCAGAGATGCCGAAAAATAACTGCTGCGTTGTCGGCTACTCAGACACACGCAAGAAATCGCCACGAACGCACTTATACAGATTTCCGGTGCTATTTCATGAGTGAAAGCGACGGCGGCGGTGGATTGCGGCTGTACGACGCACAAGGCAAGCAATCGCGCTTTGTTTACAGAAGTGTAAAGTCCGAGGACTTCGATGAAGAATAAACCAGGCTTCGAAGTGAGGCGGAAGACAATACGCCTGAAGAGCGCCGAGCAGCGAGACCCTGATGCCGTTTTTTTTTTTTTTCTAAAGAGAAAAACCCAGAACATCACGTGCCACGCGCTCGCGATCCTGCTTCGTCTTCTTTCGCGCCCGCTATTTCTCTTTTCTTGTTAACGGCAGTGTTAGAACGATTATGGTGTTTTATTTCTCCATTTATGTCGCTACGTCTTCAGCGAACCCTACTACGTTTACACTTGGTCGCCTCGCCTGCATTGTAGACGCTACAATGCACATGAGGTTGTTAGTACTGATAAGACGCGATGCCTAGGCTCTCTTGAAAAACGAGCTAGTGACCACAGCTCCCAGTTCCTCAGCTCGCGCCACTAGCGCAAGCTGCCGAGATATAGTATATTCACAAGCCCCGCCACGTGGTCTAGCGGCTATGGTACTCGGCTGCTGATCCGAGGGTCGCGTGGATCGAATCCCGGCTGCGGCGGCTGCATTTCGATGGAGGCGAAATGTTGAGGCCCGTGTACTGTGCGATGTCAGTGCACGTAAAAGAACCCAGGTGGTCGAAATTGCCGGAGCCCTCCACTACGGCGTCTCTCATAATCAGAGCTGGTTTTGGGACGTTAAACACCATAAAACAAAACAATATATTCACAAGTTGATCGTGCTGGTTTCAGTTTTACCAACGCTGACCCTTCGCGTGGCCGCACCCGTGAAAATCCTTGCGCCGGTGCGACAGCGATCCCTCAAAATCTACTATATAACATATTTCAACCATTTTTAATCGGGATTTATTTTAACTGGTTTTGGTCGGTTATTAGCATGTCCTGGCTCTGTTTCCAACTGCCGTTCTCAGAGCGCGACAACGACATGATACATTACACGCAGACAGCCCGTGTCTTTAACACAAAATTGTTCTTTCAATAGCGCGATGTCTAAGTATATGCCATTTCTGCGAGGCCGCTGAGCACTTAGCAGGGGTTTATGAAAATTTTCAATTTCGGGGGGTGTTACCAAAATGCGGGGGTGTGTGGATATTCACTTATTTGTTAGCTGGAATAATTAGGGAGAAGGGGGGCGGGGGGAGGGTTAGTTAGAGGGGTTTGGGGGTGGATGGGTAAATCCCTGGCAATCAGTATCAAATGTGATTGTACTTATGAGGGTCCACATGTCAAACCCGATACGATTATGAGGAACGCCGTGAACTGGAATCTCCGGCTTAATTTTGACCACTAGAAAAAGTGAACAATGAATGACGATGACAAAATAACGACTGCGTATGTATGAACCCGCAGGTTTCCTCCTTGTATTTCTGAAGGCATCATCATTATCATCATCACCTTTTAAGTCCACTGCAGGACAAAGGCATTTCGTAATGATCTCCAATTCATCCTGTCCTGCACGAGTTGACTCCACTTTATGCCCGCGAATTTCT
Organism: Hyalomma asiaticum; assembly: GCA_013339685.2. Taxonomy (NCBI): domain Eukaryota; kingdom Metazoa; phylum Arthropoda; class Arachnida; order Ixodida; family Ixodidae; genus Hyalomma; species Hyalomma asiaticum. The sequence continues at coordinate 56,495,221 of CM023483.1, forward strand.
TCATTTCATCGCCCCATCTGACCTTTTGCCTGTCTCCGCTGCGTTTTCCGTCTCATGGTATCCATTCCGTTGTTCTGATTGTCCAAGGGTTGTCGGGTCTTCGCATTACTTGTCCTGCCCAGGTACTTTATTCTCGAAATTGACGTAAGAGTGTCAGTTATTTCTGTCTGCTCTCCGATCCATTCCGCTCGCTTCTGTTTCTGAAGGTTACGCACACAAAAAAAAAAGGGGGGGGGGGGGGGGGGGGGGACGGAAACATTCTGAAGGAACCCTCTCAGTTTTAACAATTTAGTTCTTGCGACTGGAAATTCTTTAATCGATGATCCTAAGAAGTAGATCGTTGGTTCACGCGTCAACGCATGCAGGCATTAGTGATCGGGACGTTATAAAGAAAGCGGTGCGATGAGCTCCACTTCGTAGGGAAGCTTGCTGACGCTTGTCTGTGGCAAATACTTGGCGCGTATGGTGACATTGTCGTCCCACACAGCTGTGACATCGGACACACGTCCACTATTATAATGTGCAGCTCCTTTGCACACACTATCGCCGCAAAAGTAATTATCTGGGACGCGCACAAGCGGCAAATCGCATGCGCGCACTTCCGCGATGCTTGCAGTGAAATGAGGCGTCTGCTACGCGACCCACCACCGGTTCCAACGGCCGCCGCTACGCGGCTTTCAGTGGCGCCCCTATAGGCGCTGCGCATGGCGTATAGGCGCTGCGCATGGCGTATAAGGGTCACCGAACTTTGATGGTTGCATTGTGATCGACGTGCTTGTGTAGGCAAACATATGCATTGGCGAACTTACAACCTTAACTACTGCTACGATATAGAAGAAGGTTTGAAGAGGAAGAGGACGTTCTTGAAAGGGCTAAAAGAAGGCAGGGGGGGGGGGGGGGTGTTCTCTGTACTCCAGGGGCACGTACCATCCCACCATTCAGATCATCTTCGAGATTACCCTACACAACGCCCTGTTGAACGTGTAAGTGGTGGAACGATGGCAGCAGTGAACCACTTCTTCCCCAGCTCAATAACCTTGTGGGACACGCTCCCTAACAACTTACTTTCATGCTCTGGTCCAGAATAATTTCGCGAACAGTTAACCCGTCAACCCGCCGTCTTAGTACTGTGATACTGCTATACTCCATTTTTTTCTGGCCGTGTTTCTTTTTGTTAAGAACGTTATTAGTTGCTTTTTATTGTATTTTCCTGAAACGCTCAACACCCTGTCGCAATCACCGTTCGCCATTTCCAGTAATTAAACGCATCTCGCTGTGATGCTAGAAGGCTTAGCAAAAGTTGACTGTGGCGCGAGTTGGTGACGGTCGGTAATACCAGAAATTCGTTCAAGATTTGCTAGGTACGTGCTCCAAAGCAACGGTTTTACGCGCCTGAAGGTCAACGAGTGAGTCACTTGCAGGCAATATTCTACAGCGTGTGGTTTTAGAAATGAAAAGGCGCGGTTCCCGTCTCCACAGCCGCTGTGGTGGACCAAACAACAACAACAACAACAACAAGCATGGTGTTATGTATGACGGGTAGCTAGCCCAAAGGCTATGGCGTTGAGCCTGTGGGCGAAATGGAGAAAAAAGAAAAAGAATGCGCTCGATAATTCAGTTTACGTATTCGAAAACGCTGCAGCGAAGAGCTACCTGGTGTCCTCACCATGAGATCGCAGTTGTGGCACGTGGAAACCTCTATATTAACAATATAGTAGCGATAACTACGTATTTCTTGCAACGCGTTTCGTAGCATAGCAATTACGCGCTTTCCCTGTAGATTGGGAAGAGGCCCGCGTGACTGAGCTGTTGGTAACCTGCACTTATCCATCCCCGCATGACTGCTTTCAAAGTCAATTGGGTAAATTTTGTTTGTTTTCCGTATCTCTTTCACGCTATTAAAAGCCAGCATATAGTTGGGCTTGTTTTAGCACATCGCATGTAAGCAAGCGATTATCTCCGGACAGGGGTTACAAGGTCCTTGCTGTCAAGGTAATTATTTCCGCGTTTCATGCTGCGGTCATGGTGACACTGTATTGTTCCCGTACCCGACATGGTAGCTTTGCGGCTTGGGTGTTGGCTTCCTAAGACCTAAGTCAGGAGCTCGATCCCAGCCAAGGCGGCCGCATTTCGAAAAAGGCGAAATGCAGAAAAAAAAAAGAAAAGAAAGAAAAGAAGAAGAAGAAGAAGAAGAAAAATGAGGAACCCCAGGAGGCCAAACTAATCCGGAGTCCTTCATGAACTACGTTGTGCCTCATAATAATATCGTGGTTTTGGCCACATGAAACTCCCAGAAGTTATTGTTATCCGCTCTCAGGAAATGGTGTCACAACGTTGAACTCGACAGCTTCGAAAAACGCACACTGCTGCTGGTATACATCCATCCCTTCGCGCAGAACAAGTTCTTTGATAAAGCGAGAAGCAAGTTTACTTGCTCTCACCGTCCGTCATACAGAGACAGCCAAAGCAACATCCGCGTGCAGTCGCGCAACAAAAGAAATAAAAATAAAAGAAAACGTGCTCGCGTATCCTGTTAGTGGGTCACATTCGGGCAATTCGAAATGCAAGAGTGGCACGGGGAGCGGCCGCCTTTATTACGCTTAACGAGCCGCTGGCGGGCTTGCTAATGACAGATTCACTGGGTCCCTATACCAACCGGGTCCGGCTAAATGAGATTGCCATCCGGCTCCCGCGACCATATCGTGCTGACAATTCCACCTGGGAATAAACATCACGGCAACATTGCAAGGCCGCTGGAGAGTACGGAACTAACTTTGATGAATGTACGTCCATATCGGGCATTGCGTTCTGGCAACGTACTTCCCTGGTCGCTCTCGATGGATGGAGGTCACAACACATTGTCCATGAATTCCAAGGTCGCATCAACCTTTAATGTAGTTTATGTCAGCAGGAGTAAAAAGTAAAGTTTTCCTTCGTAAATCTTTTCTCTGCCATTGTCCAGCCGCCTCCGTTATGTCTGAGTGTCAAAATTGGTCATAACCTTTAGAACGTGTTATTCTTGGAGGAGGACGCTCTACCACTTGACGACAGCGGCTGTGGAGACGGGAACCGCGCCGTTTCATTTCTAAAGTCACATTCATTCATTCATTTGCTTACATCTATCTATCTATCTATCTATCTATCTATCTATCTATCTATCTATCTATCTATCTATCTATCTATCTATCTATCTATCTATATCTATCTATCTATCTATCTATCTATCTATCTATGGGGCAGTCTGATGCGGGAAAGCAACGAGTGCCGTCTCATTTTCTACCAGCTGCCTCTTCCATCCGGACATGCAAGCGCGAATTGTTCCTTCGAGCAACAGCGGCTCGTAACACCTTGATTTATACAAAAAGCATTCGAGTCCGTTTCCAATGATTTGATTGATTGGCCAAGAGGTGATTACGTTTTGATTTTAAATTATTGGAAGGAACCGATAGAGAGAGAGAAAGAAAAAGGATGTTTTAGAGGGAATTTAATTAGTGGAATTGTGCATGTTAACCATTCAAACCTGACAGATGAGTCACCAAAACATGTACCGAAGAATATCTTAAGTATGTTTTGCAGTACTCACGAGAAGAGTAGACTGTCTTTACAATTGACTTTTTTTTTTTAACAGGAATTGTCAAAATCGTATACGATTTGGCATTTGTATGTAATTGCACACAGCATTGAATACATCCCTGTGGCAATATCCCAGAGCTGAGGCACCAAAAGAAAGAGCAACTTCAGTTGTTAAATTTAGTCCCAACGTACTGATCGGAATTCCTAGAAGTCTTTTTCGGAGGAACTTGTACCGGCGGCAAACTAACAAATAATGATCTATACTTTCAATTTCACGACAGAAATGGCAGAGGGGCGACAAAACCAAACCAGCCCTGTGTGCGTAAAGATTTAGCGGAGGGACACGACATCGAAACCTGCTGAGAATTACCTCAGATTGCCTTGATGGACACCATTTAGATTTCCATGGATAATTTAAGTGTCTGTATTCTGACGAAGCTGTGATAGTTTCCATTGAATCTCTATGTATAGAAAATTTTCTATATCTGATTGCTGTTATATACTGCTCTGCTGGAAAAACTGATATTATCGGTCCTTGAAGAGATACTCCAGCTAATGAGTCGGCCATCTCATTTGGCCGACTCATTGTTGGCATTTGGCATTTGCGCTGGTACTTCTTTCTTCTCTTTCGCTCATGCCCTCAGCCCATTGCTACATAAAAGCAGGTAGGCTGCGCACCCTCTTCAACTTCAGTGGGGCCGAAGTCACCATTTGGAACGATATAGTGTTGAGAATATATTTGCACTCGGTTAGTTTTGTTTTTGAGAGTCTATAGCGACTTAAATACGGCCATGGAAGCGTGGTCAACCACACCATGCGGGCACTAGAACGACCATGAACCGTGATCATGGAGACGAAGGGGAAGAAAACTAATCGGAGGGACCGCCAATTGGCAATAATGATGGCTACATAACGTTTTTCATTAAAAGCCAAACCATAGGAAATGCCTTTTGTCGCGTGATAAATAATAATAATAATAATAATAATAATAATAATAATAATAATAATAATAATAATAATAATAATAATAATAATAATAATAATAAGTTTTTCCAAACCAAACCGATAAACTTATTTCCATCCAGTAAGTGATGGGTGAGCGAAAGAAATTTTACGGGAAAAACGTGTACCCATACCACACAGCTATCATGATCATTATTTCAGGTCCCCAAGAGTGCGCGTGCACTCTATGCAATGCCCAATGTGCGGCGTTCGCACGCGCTATTCTTTCTTCTCTTGCGCGCATGACCTTAGCCCACTCCTACACTGACAAACCTGCAGCTGGCTGGCGCATGTGTTGCACGTACAAGCATTAGGAAGAAAAAAAGCGAAAGCTTGCATTCGGCCGCGCAGAGCTCAAGCACAGTAAAGCTGTCTGATTTGATTTCGTAACAATAAGCTAAGAAATGCCTAGTCAGAGCCAAGTTCGAACCTAACTGTAACCAAGTTTAACCTAGTTACACAGAATTATGCCTAGCTACAACCAAGTCTAAACCTCGACATAGCCAAGTTCAACCTAGCTACAACTAAGTTCAACTTAGCAGCAGCCAAAAACGCAATCAAATCGGCCAGCTTCGCTGTCTTGAGCTTTGCGCGGTCGAGTGCAATCTTTCCTCTTTTTTTCACACATAGACATTGCAGTGATTCAAGTTTACTCCCCGATGAATTTGGCAGATAATAAACGTGGAACAAGAAACCAAGGCACAGCAGCTCGGCGGAAACATTAGCTTGATCGAGAGGCCACGGGCAGTTCTTCGATCTAAAAGCGTTGGTTCTTCGGTCCTCAGTTCCCATTTCATATATACCAAAGCAGCCGCATCGAGGTAAACAATACCGATCTGTATGTTGGCAAGACAAGCCAAGCCAAGAGAAGCTTTTGCATCATTTGCGGTATTTTCGGGTTGAGCCATGTGTGATTGACGGCAGCCGTGTTTCTCGGGCATGTCAGCATGAACACGAACGATTTCTTCAAGAAACTTTGCGTTGGCGTGAACTTCAACGTCAACAAATTCAGATCGGACGCGGAGCGTTTTAAGGTACCCTGATTCCTATGCTAAACCTGCGTGAAACTTTCTACATGCGGTCCTTCTTTCCACAGCTTGCAAAAAAGCAGCCGGTTAGTGCTGCACTATCGGATTCTGAAGATGGGGCTCATAGCCTAAGTGGTAAGCGCGCTCATTTACGTTTTGGATCTTACCACAAGAAACTTGCCGGCTGTAGATAAGGCAAGCGTCATGCATATGGCGAAACTGCGAGGTTTTGTAGGATTACGTGGTCAGACTAGGCTATCGTTGGCCGGTTTGGCGCTATGTAAGGGCAGTGAGAAATTTATAAAGCGTAAATTTTTACGTTGTGTAAGCATCATTTATCAAAAGTAACCCTACAACCCGCAGATCAGCTCTGTCACGAACGTAAAAGCAGACTTATTGCCAAGTTTCATCGCAGTGTGTGCAGAAAATTCTTTTTGCACCAATAAACCTATCATAACTAAACAGGGTCCCTCAACCCCTGCTAATAATAACAGAAGTTGCACTCATTGCATTTAATTTATTGTATTTAACTGCTGCAAAGAGGTAGCAACATATTAAATCTATAAAACCTTTCTTTTTGAAGCTTTTTCTAGGCTCGTGATTTTTTTTTTTTTTATTGATATTTCAGCCAGTTCTGGTGTCAAGCGGAAGATTGATGGTGACGAGGCTCCGGATAAGCTGGCGCATGTGGTAGGCCAAGATGTTCCTTATATATTTATATTTATTTATTTCTATGTCGATGAATGTATAGAGTTATGTGCAAGAGTGATGCAAGATCCCATGTTCAGCAGCGTAACTATGCCCTATTTTTGATCATGTAACCTGCACGGAAACTTGTAAAAGCTATGCAAAACTTTCTAATGGCGGATCACAAATAAATTTTGCCTTGAGATGAAGCATCACAGCAGCACACACCATATGCTGCATGTAGTTGTGTGTGAAGCCGAAATTTATGTTTGTATACTCTCTGAATTGGTGAGAGCGGTAACACTGAATGTTGGAAAGAAAATTATTTTCTACATTTTTGCTTTTTGCCATTAACTGCGTCAGCTGCTTTGTAACGTCGCGAGCCCCTTGTGCGTGATGGTAATTCACAAGCCTCCAAAATTACCTATCTTGTAATTACTGTATTTGGGGAAGAGGTTATGTGCTGGTGGTGGTGCATCATTTTGTCTAATAATATTGTTGGGGGGTGTGTAGGTATACATGCATTTATTTGAACTAGTTGTACCTTGCAAGGCTTTTCATACCTAATCCCATCCAACTATGCTTTTCTCATCCTCTTTCTTTATTTTACTCCTTATAGAGGATTTCAATGCCAGCAGAGCTTTCCACAGTAGCTAAAGCCGAATTTTTTAGTGGTAATATAATTTGTACTTCCTTGATTTTAGTTGCCTTTTTCACATTTTCATCAGACATTTGATCTCAGCTTGAACAGTGGCTCCTGCGTCTTCTATCTGTCTTAGAATTCATCATCCTAAATGTCATTCAAGCCATATTGAATCTCGCTGTTTAGCTGGGTTGTCTGTACTTATGTCTGAGTAATGTTTCACCATGCATTTACTTTCTCTGAAAAGAGAAATGTGAACATTGTGTGACATGTGCACAAATGTGTGACATTTAATGTGTTTAAAAAGATTTGTTTCAGGATAGGGGCTGCTTCAACCAACTGAACATTGCTCTTGTTGTGCTAAATGAGACAGATGTAAGCACGAACACACATACAGAAAGTGCTACTGCCAACTTATTTAGTGTATCACTAGATTGAGCACAGTGCAGTTTTTGCACACAGCAACGCAATACATATGTTGTGACTTAGATGTATCCCTTCTGTTATAGCTTTTCTTTTGTCAGACATGTGGCACTCCCATGTCCACATGGCTGTGCCAACTTGGCCGAGGATAAATTTTAATAATAGCGTTACCTGAAGCACTGGTGTTGTTGAGAAAAATGAAATTTGTGTCTATAGTGGTTTTTAATGGTGTGTTTCATTCCCTGAACATGCTTACCAGTAACCACGAGATCTTTAGTGCTTCAACTGCTACATCCACACCTCTGCAGCCCAAGCCCAGCAAGAAGCAACGCATTCGAGCAAAAGGCACAGACGTTCCAGCCTTACTCGAGACTTTTGAAGAACTGGCCACCCGGTACAAGGTCTCCAAGGTGCTGCTTCGCAATGTTACAGACTTGGGCTATGAGGCGCCAACACCTGTTCAGCGCCAGGCAATCCCAGCCATGCTTGAAGTGAGCTGCACTTGTTACATTACTGTGTGATATTGCTGATTTTGCAAAGCAGGTGGAAGCTTAGCATCGCCATTCCTGCAGAGTTATCCTTTAGGAAAAGGATGTACATAACTTTCAGGGTATGGTTTCTTGTATTTGGATGCTAATGAAGTTGAAGTTGTTTATTTTCACCACAACGTTACATTGTTTACGTATCTTTATAGCGATACATGAAATGAAGATCCATTGTGGTGTGGAATGTGGGAAAATAGCTGGACAGGTTTCACAATGTTGGATTGCCTCTGAGTAGCACTGAAGAGGCAGTAGAGTTAGGTGTTATTTGATGATCGAGATGTCATTATAGCATGATCACCATAGCAGGCCTTAGATAATAAACTGATGCAGAAAGGATAGAGTGCTTCTGTTTTCATGTTATTAGTAGTAACTGGCGTGATCAGTTCAGCCAATGCTTATTAATATGTTTTGTTCTATACACCTGAACACCACACGTGAGTATGATTTGCATGCTTAGCACACACATGGTGTAGAAATGGCAGAAATGTAAAACAGAATGTTGCATGCCATTGTTCTTATAAAAGCCGTGCTTTGAGAGTGTGATAGCTGACACATGCATACCTATGTCAGGACCACTCGTTGGAATGCTCACAGCTGGCCTGTGGAGTAACACATGTGCCGTACTGTTTGTAAAACATCACAGATCATGGCACATAACTTTGATTTTCATGAAATGTAGATAATCTCATTCAGGTGTGCCAAGAAGCAAATTATAAAGATAAGTAAGATGGGGCCTGCCACAGTGATGTAAAAGTGCTCCTTTAATCTCTGGCAGTTGGGAGCGTGCAGCTCATGAAAATGCTAGCTGAAGCAAAGGGAGGTAGTTATTGTTCACTTCTGAAGTGAAGCTTGCCTCCCGCCTCCCGAAAGCGTTATAACTGATCTCCAAAGTTCTCCAATTTATTTCTTCAAATTATTTGAAACAAAGATGACTCTAGCCAGACAAATTTCTGCAAAAATGATTGCATTAAGATTTCTCTTAATATGGATCCAATAATGAACAAATCTGAAAATTTATTTTTTAAAATGCTTCCTATAGATGGCACCTCACAACTTCAGTCATTAACAAAAATTTGCAGTTGGACCTGAGTAGTGGCCTTTTAACATTGGTGTCAAGCACCACCTCCAGTGTATTCTAGTATGTGTAGCAGGACAGTGTTACCTAACTTCTCTGTTTATCTGGGGTTGGCTGCTTGTCTACAGTTTTCTTTGAGAGAGGGCATCTCCTCGTTATAATGCTAGAATCTGCATGATTCTATTGGATGTACTATTATCTATATAAACAGTGATAGTGCAGTATTTTTCTATAGCCTGTTGCTTTTTTAAAAATAACAAGTTTTTTCTTTCTTCTTTTTTCCCTGTACAGCGGAGGGAGCTGTTATGCTGTGCACCAACTGGTTCAGGAAAGACTGCTGCATTTCTTATCCCTATCATTGCACAGCTTCAAGTGAGTGACAAATTGATAGAACACTTCTTTTCAAATACTGTGCAAGCTACATGCTATAGAGCTTGAACATTCATTCATTGAGCCCTGACCTCAGCAAATGGAGAAAGCACTGTTGATGTTAATAGTGTTGCTTTATACCTAAACCGTGGTGTGCAAAAAAAAAAGGGTTGACTCACTACACTCACCAACAACTAGAATAGAGAAAGATTTGCCACCTAAGAGCTGCATACATTTAAAATGCCATGCCACAATTTTTCAAGGCCAGGCATTCAGTGCACAGTGTGGACATTTTGGCATCACGAAGGATGTCAAACTTGCCTGCCTCCCTGAAGTAGACAAGAAAATTCATGGTCACCATGTCACATCAAGTATTTGTTTATTCATCCCCAATACTACTGCTCTCATCTGACAGCATAGCAGGTACATGGGCATAAGACAGTTTGCATTGTATTACAAATTGTCGCTCGATGAAGGCACTTACACATTTTTAAAGCAAAGAGGAAACAGAGATACGTATGATGTGAGCAAGAACGAATAAATCAGAACATCTTGTACATTTTGTTTTTCGAAAGGGCAACCTTATGTTACTACTGTTTGCACATTCTCCATCCTGAGAACCCAATAATGTTGCCACAATGATTTTCTTATCCGAGATACACGGCAAGTTACCCTATGCATCTGGCATGCGTGTTGCCGCTTACATCTATTTTAGCGTATCGCTATATAAATGCTTTGGCTGCTTGCAGTTTGGTGTGACTGGCACTTTAGAAGTATCAGCTGCACAACGGTGAAATTGATAGTTTGAGTGCTCCAGTTCAGTTCTCTTTCCTAAATACAGTAAAACCTCGTTATAACGAAGTTGAAGGGGGAGCCATAATTACTTCCTTATAACAGTTAGTTCGTTATAGCCAATATCCATGTCATCTATGGGAATTTCAAGGGGAATTGCGATTGCTTCGTTATATCCAATAGTTCATTATATCTGGGTTCGTTACAACGAGGTTCTACTGTATCTAAGCTGACAGTACTTTTACCCTATGACTCAGTTTCATCTTCCTTTATTGTAATCTAATCCCTCTATTTCATCCTTAATAATTTCTGTTGTGCACGCACTGTAGAAACCACCACCAGTTTCCAAAGGCAGAAAGGATGGCAGTGAGCACCAGAAGGGTGGCTTTCGGGCGGTGATCCTGGCACCAACACGAGAGCTGGCACGGCAGACCTACCGTGAATGTCTGCAGCTCATTCGTGATACAGGGCTACACGTCTATCTTCTCAGCAGCCTCTCATCTGCTCGTTCACGCCTCCCCAAAGCTCAAAAGAAGTTGGGTTAGTAACAAACCCTGCCATTAGAGCCACATGTTTTCGTGAGCCTTGCATAAACCTGCCTTTTGTCGTAATGAAAAAGGTTATATAGCAGTTGATAGGGATGGTCCTTGTTTATTGGTTTTTGGATTTTTTTTTTATTATCATTTATTCATGATACCTCAAGGTACCAACACAGGAGATTTTTATTATCATTTATTCATGATACCTCAAGGTACCAACACAGGAGATTGCATGAGGGGTGGGCACGTAGGCGGGTCAGGTTAGATTTCATGACTTGAAAGATAGTGTTCAATGGTGATTTTGAAGCGGGTAATTTCGCTGATGAAGGGTGACAAGAAAAAGAAGAGTGTTCCATTCTCAGACAGTGTGCTGAAAGAATTAATGTTGAGAGGTGATAGAATGGGCACATGGGGCAGATACACAGAATATGGTGCATGTGACGAGAGAAACGATGCGCTGAAATGATTATTTCGTGACCAGGTGGCAGTGAATGAAAAAAAACCTGAAAATTAAAACTGGGCGAGCACTCTCGGAGTGAGAGTCAAGTGAGGCAGGACACAACCAGGATTTTAGAGCTGTAACACTGGTGTTATAGGAGTAGTCAGAAAAAATGAATCTGGCTACTCGTTTCTGGACTGATTCTAGGGACTTGATGGTATTATCTTGATGGTTTTAATAAATTGCAGAAGCATATTCTAGGTTGATTACATATTAGTCATGTGCACTCGAGGAACTTTTAGACGTTTCCTCATAAGTTTTGTGTTTTGAGCATTCAAAATGAAGCACATGCTAAAATAGCATTAATTTTAGCAGTTCTAGCCTTCTATTGCTCTACATTTGTTTGCTTAAACTTGCAGATCCGCGTTATGAGCCTCTTATTTTTATCTTGCAATAACATGCTGGATGTGGGCCAGTAATGCCTTGGTTCATAAGAGGGCAAGTACTTATAGCATTGTAGCAACTAATAATATCTTTTATACTGATCAATGGTGCATATAAAAACTAATTTCTGCATAAAAAAGATGAATTAACACGTATGTCAGGCCACCTGTTATGATCATACCACAATATGCCAATCCTTTCAGTGGCTTTGGCCCCATTGAGTAATTATTTTATTGCATTTCAGGCAGGTCACTTTGTACAGCATTATACATAGAAATCTGATTTCATAAAGAATGTTCTTTCAAGCCTGCACAAACTAGTAAGCTGTGCTCGTGCTTGACTGTGCCTCCCCCCCCCTTCCCCAGACATCTTGGTGTGCACCCCAAATCGACTGCTTTGCCTGACAGACAGTGGAGTTGTCACACTCAACAGGTGGGCAGAATGTCTTGTATGAGCTTTTTTCACATGTAAAGCATGTAGTACCTTATTTAAAGAACAAGTTAACGTACCGTAGGAATGATTAAAAAGAAGAAGACAGCATTTCATGCCTTTTTGCTGAGGTGTCAGTACAAAGTGAGAAGTCTGTTTTGAATGCATAGTCAGCAGCTGGCGCTGCCATGATGCTGTTCAGTACTGCCTACTGTGCAAGGCAGTGACTGAAGCCACTGATATAAGGAAGTTCTGTTCTTTCACATGTCTCCCTCAACCATAATGGAGTACTAGCCTTTCTAATGGCACTTTAGCCTGCTTTCCACCATTCTTTAACTTCGTTTGCAGCAATATGAGCCTCTCTTGAAACTGGAGACAGAGAAAGGCTGCCCGAGCTAAGCATTCATCTACTTCCAGGGAAGAGCCATGTGACAGGATTCTGCCAGATCATAGGTGAATCCAAATAACCTTGCAAAAGAACACCAGAGCACTCAACAGCAACCATTCAAATTTGTTATCAGAAGCATTATCGAGAATGAAAGCGCTAGGAATAGTTATTCATTAACTTTAGAGCAGACTAGCCTTGGATCTTGTAACCAGCCGCATTGTGTTCTCCTGCAGGGTGGAGTGGCTAATCCTGGACGAGTCGGACAAGCTGTTTGAAAATGCAGGTGGTGCCCGAGGCTTCCGTGAGCAGCTTGCCAAGGTCTGTGAAGCATGCAGTGCAAGCCCACTGATGCGTCGAGCCTTGTTCAGTGCCACAGCTACGGATCAAGTGGAGGCCTGGTGCAGGCTTCACCTCGACGCCTTTCTCTCACTCACCGTAGGAATCCGGTAGGTTGGTGCTCTGGCCAGCAGACATTCCAAAGCATGCCAGACTGGCACAGCATAATAGCTTCACTTTCACAGAATTTTCTACTGTACCGAAGAAGTCTTAATGATGTTCATCTACTCAAACTGTAAAAAGGATTTATTTAGCATTCACTTACGGCATTGCTCCAGTAGTCAGACGTTTAAAATAGAGCACCAGCATCTTATCTCACAATAATCAACGCATTAGAATTTCTTTTATCTTTCGAGAGGTAGTACAACGCTGAAAGTTTTGCCAATTTTTAGGTTACAAGTTAGCCAGCTTATGGACAGTTCTTATTATCTGATGTTTCTAACAACCTCATGTTAGTCTTTTGTACATTTTGATAATTACTGCTGCACCTATTTAATGTCACCTGATTATATGTAGCACTCACATTCCTAGATGCATACTCAGGTTTGAAAAGAACCTTACTTTTGAAAAATATCACTTGAGAAACTAGCGTAATCATGACACCTTGCCTTTGCATGCAGGAACGCAGCTGCAGACCTTGTGGACCAGAAACTTCAGTTTGTTGGCAGTGAGTCAGGGAAACTGCTTGCTATTCGTGGACTCGTCAAGGAGGTTAGCTTTTGTTTTCCTACACATTAAAATATGCAACATCTTTGTTATGTTGTTTTTAATAGGGAAACTGAAAACTTTATTCAGTAATAGCACTGGATGCCTGCTGCTGAGCTTCCGTTATGATACAGCAGTTGCGTTAAGAAATACATAAAGACATGGGTGTTTCTTCAACACCTTGTGTTTTTTAATGTGTATTTCCTAGAACTTCACAGACACGTAAACTGCAAGGAAGTGGCAGAAATTTTACACCAGGAAAATTTTAAGTCTGTCAGAGCACATTCTTCATGCTGACCACAATTCATAGCACAGTTCATAACTTCATATTGTCTCTTCCTTTGTGAATGTTTTAAAACTGTAGTGCTTATACTTGAGGACTCACCCTTGCACAACCTTGACTTCTTCTAAATGTGTGGAGTTGTTCCAAGTTTACAACACATTCCACGCTTCCTGCAAACTCGTGCAGAAATATGCCCGATTTTCTGTTATGTGACTTCCAGTGTAGGTCACATTACAATGTGCAATGCCATGTAATTGCATGAAATATATGTATGTGTATATTTTTTGTTCAAATGCAGCAGCTTATTTCATATTATACCTGTGTACAGGGCAAGCTCCAGCCACCCGTGCTGGTGTTTGTACAAAGCAAACAGCGGGCCAAGGAACTCTTTGCTGAGCTTGTCTACGATGGCATCAATGTCGATGTGATCCACGCTGAACGGACGCAAGCACAGCGTGACCGTGTTGTGCGGGCTTTCCGATCTGGTCAGGTCTGGGTGCTCATCTGTACCGAGGTCCTGGCTCGTGGTCTGGACTTCCAAGGCGTGGGTCTTGTCATCAATTACGATGTGCCGCCGTCCGTCGTGTCCTATGTTCACCGTATCGGTGTGTATCACTTGGGTGCTGAGCACTGCTTTGTAACCCCTAAGAAGGCAAAGTGGCAATTATGATGTCGGGATGTTCTTGCAGCAAAACTCCGATACATTAAAGGAACTGTCTACAGCCCTTCATTGAAGATTTCCTGTCTCAAAGTGTACAAGCTTGCAGTGGTTTCGCTGGACAGTCAGCAGAAATTCTTGGAATTTTCCTATCTTCGTGGTCGCCTATTCTGTTTGTGTAGGGATGCCAGCAATATTGGTTACTGCATTCTTGCAATACTAATTAAAAAATAAAAGCTACTCTCCGTCACAAAGGAACGCTACTGGATGTGTGTACAGTACAATTGTAAGTAATAAATTTTTGCAGGATGAGTGAACCTGTATTTCCTCCCCATCACCGGTCATTTTTTCACAACTTCCAGGGGCAAGTTATAAATATTACTCCTTTCTTATGGGGTACAACCGTGCTTGTTTCTGTCAATGTAATAAACAATCTTCTCATTTGCACCACAACTGAAACAACATTTTCCTAGTGGTAGACGGTCCCTTTATTATGAGGCGTCAGGGATTAGTGTGTTAGATTAAACATGGACAATTTGCCTAATGTAATAAATTGAATAACAAACATGGGAATAAAGTACAGTGATTGCCTTTTAGTTTACTAGGTGAACTTCCTGCTTTTGACAGTCTCACTTCTGCCATCTCAGGAACAAATGACATTAATGATGTAAAGACCAGCTGCTGCATAATATTGCACCTTGTGAAAGTGCCTTCTCATTACATTTTAATTAAGATGGAACCTGTCAAATTGGTTCCAGACTCACTTCCTACTGAGGAGCTGTCAATGTCCATGTCATTTATGCAGGTCGAACGGGTCGTGCTGGTCACCCAGGCAAGGCTATCACCTTCTTCACAGAAGATGACGTAGCAGAGGGGCGCTTGAAAAGCATTGTTCATCTCCTTCGTGAAGCTGGACAACCTTTGCCAGATTACCTGCTTGGAAGCAATCCAAAGTTAGTCCCAAGATCTACCTTACTTTTTTTTTTGTTCAAGAGGCACGTACTTGCATATAAACGCTGAATTTTTCTCTCTCCCAATCATGATTATTGCTGAGTGGCAATGATCATCTATTATTTGGCCACTCACCACCTAAGAATGTGTTATGCTGAAGAAAGACATTTAACTACTGCAGCAAGCACAAAACTGCACATACATATGGCAACATAAGCTACATTTCCTTGCTTCAATACTGTCATTGCCTTGGTGCCACACTGAAGTGACAGTAATTTGTCATTTAGTGCGAGCTCCTTGGTTATTCAGGTTTCTGTTTGCTAACAGTATTATTTACATGTCCACAAATGCAGATTTTTTTTTCTTACGAAATGAGCTCCACACAAATGTTGTATTTGATGTTGCTTTTGAAGAAGGAGAAAACACTGTACTAGTGTGTTCGGTTTTATTTTTGGTGGTGTATCTTTTTGTAACAACCTTATTCTATTAAGAAATTTTGCTATTTGAACACCCCTACCCATCAGATATGCACATTTTATATTCATGATACTGTAAATTATTCTGCATTTCAAAACACTTCAGCTTTATCACTGAAGGAGCCTAATATGTGGCATTCTTTTCAGACAACGAGTGCGGCACCAAGCCGTTGCTGAACGTGAGCCTATCTCAACCATCCCTCCAGACTTCAAGAAGAAGAAGATACGTCATACAAAAAAGGCATCAAGTGCAAGCACATCTTGAGATTCACTAATATTAAAATAAATCATTATCTCATCTCTTCTATTCCTGTCCGGAATGCGTCTCGTCTTCATTTGATGGACTGCTGCACCTGAACGAGTACGAGGCATATTTGTGTAATCTTGAAGAAACTTAGAATTCAAATATGCTACTAAGTAGTCTACTAGGCATTTCAGCTTGGCTGATTACTTAGCTTAGGTCACATGGAGACGTCCTTTAAGCACCGTCAATCGAATAGTAAAACATTTTAAGAGATGCCAGTTTATAGCTGTTCATGTTTCTGAAGGTCATTTGAAACATTTAATTATGCAAAGAAAAAGGAAAGGCAAGGAAATCTGCTTAGTCTTGGCCACAAATGGAGATGTCCACATATGTAGTAAAATGCGCAAGGGAAGAACATTCAGTTTACTGCTATCTTTAGCAAGAAATAAGTATTTAGACAGGAGGAAAGGAAAATGCACGCTGGGTAACATTTAGTTGAAAAATATTTAAATGTGTAGGGACAATATCAATTTCTCTGAATGGTTGTAAATTATTTAAGTGTGTAAGGACAAAATATATTTCCCTATATGGTGCAGCAGACTAGTGACAAGCAAGAAGACCAGTTCTTCTGGCCATGCACCAACACGTATATGCTCTATACAGCTGTACTCGAAACTTGTCATCCACCTGGTGGAGGTGCTCAACGTATACTTCCAAGTAACAGAAATGTTGTATCTGAGAGCTTGATGCAAACTTGCTGCACCATGCAAATTCATGATTTTGGAGATGTGGAAAAGAGTGTTGTTGTTTTGTGGGGTTTAACATCCCAAAACCAGCTCTGATTATGAGAGACGCCATAGTGGAGGGTTCCGGAAATTTCGACCACCTGGGTTTCTTTAACGTGCACTGACATCGCACCGCACACGGGCCTCAACATTTCCCCTCCATCGAAATGCAGCCACCGCAGCCAGGATTCGATCCTGCGACCTTCGGATCTGCAGCCGAGTACGATAGCCACTAGACCGCCGTGGCAGGGCTGGAAAAGAGTGGCTGGTCAACTTTGAGCACACAGTAATATATCATTGCTTGGAGAAACATTTCTAAAATTACAGATAGTAAATTGTGCTCAAGTAAACAGTGCCATTTCCTTATGCGATAATAGCATGTTATTGTAGTGCCTCACTCCGATTCACCAACAACAATGCTTCACAAAATGCTCTCATCCGTATACATTTCACTGATAGCAAAAAGCCAATGGCTGTAGAAGCAAGGCATGCTTAACAGAAAGCACACCCACAGAATGAAGCTTATATTTTGTTGCCAAGACTTAATGTATATAGAGAGTAGAGTATGTGGAGTAACATTTACTTATGTCGTTATCGCTCAATGTGGATTTTATCAATTTTGTCACTTGCACTATGCACAGATATCAATTGTATTGAACAGTTGTAGGAGGTGCTGACTTCTTTCTCGACATCAACACAAAATTTCCATGTTTCATTTCCTTTCTCATTCATGCTCTATTGGGGCACCTTGATTTCTCAGAAATCTCGAAAATTCTACAGATGTAATGCATGGTGCCCTCATATAAACACGCAAGAGCTCTGAAAAAGCTGAAAAACTTCAAAACTGAACCGACCCGTGCCTCCTGCAGGCTCTTGTACCTTGTCTCACTGCCACTGCAAAGCGCATAAATTGCTGCTTGCGCAAAAATAATAAACTTCCTTGCACAAAGTTGAAACGCACAGCTGCAGTTAGTGTTTGGTTTCAGCTGGAATTAAACATACGAACCGACCACTGCCATAAAAAGAGATTGCTGCGTTTTGTGAGCGTCGATAGTTGAAACTGCCATATCAGCAACACTAATTTTATTTATCGAATCGCTTCTCGAGCGCACGACAATATTAGATGAGGTCGGCGATGCCGCGCCAGCCGCGTTCGAACAGCTCAAAAACCGGTGTAACCGTTAAAAAAAGCGAAACCGAAACCGCTGCTATTTTATGCGCACTCGATGGAGCCACTTGTGCTCATCGTAATGGATGACTGTCACCGATGTGAACCTAAAAGCGGGCTGATCTCGAGGACAAACCCAATTGTTTAAGGTGGTTTACAATGGAATAATGTACCACCGCTGTCTATGGACCACCTCGCAACTCTGCAGCATCGTTTTGAACGGCAAGGCTTCCCATTGTTTTCGGTCTCTCACGGTTCAAGTTCTTACTAATAGGCTTAAATGCTCGTGCGCTGTGCTTGTTTTCGCTTTCTAGTACGTTTCCTTGGTGGTTTTAGCGTCCTTTGACGATCGTCAGGTATTGTGCTCATTATCTGTACTATAAATACTATAAATCTCGTGAGAAGACTCCGTGCGCGCTATATGAAGGTAACTTTACGCAACTACGATGTGATTTACCGTTATCTGTGGAAAGAAGTTTCGGCCCGAGATCGCTATTAGAGAGTTTTAGTGCAGCTTAAGTTGCGCCCCGCTAAACGCTAAAATTTAGCGGGGTCAGACTGCGCATGCGTCCGCACGCTATTCCAGCTTTGCGTTTAGCGATCGCTCGCTATTTTCCGAATTTAGCGGAGACGCAAAACGCTCGCTAAGTTTGTTTAGCGCGAAGAACATGGCGGCTCCCTACAACCAGCCTACAACTGACGGCTGCCCGTTTCGCATCTATCGTGTCGTCTTGCTGCGTTGTGGGACTAGCTGATTCACAATAAATCGTGTTGCTGGTTTTCGCTTCGACAAGACAACGATCCTTTCGCTGTAGATTCTAGTTTGACCGCATTACACATGCACAACGAAAGCGAAACTCTGCCTCGTCAGACTACAGCAACACTTGTGCAATTATTATTGCACGATGCTCTTTTTAATAATTCTTTTTGCACTTGCGTTTCTGTTTAAGTTACTAACAACGGCCGACGGTTTTGACGTCTTCACTATTCGCATTTAGATGGCGCAGCGAAGGTTTGCGTGCCTTGCGTTTTGCGGCGCGTCGTCGTCTCGCGCTATACTAAAGAGCTATGGAACGCTATCGAATAGCGCTCCGCAAAAATTTAGCGTGCGTGACTCGCAAATGCTAACGCAAAAATTTTCCGCAATACTAAATCTACCTATTTCCAAACCAGCTAGTTTACACGTTTCTGCGTTGACTTGAACAAACAAGAGCTGTCCGACTTCTAAATGTTGTCTTTACCCCCATGACCTGGTCAGTAACATGATACACATGGCGAGGTCATCTCGTGCATCAAATTCCGTGCAGCAGGTGTTCATCCGGCGTTTCTCAATGAGTAACGATGTCAGCGCAATCTGAAAGCCTTTTGTCGCAAATTTGAAATGTCGGGCCAGAGGGACAACTTTTGGAACGCTGATATCTCTTGCGAATCAGCTGGAATAACCTAAACTCTCGTTTTATTTGGACACCTATAGCGCGATCGTGCAATCATACACCCAGTCGATTGGATATGTCGCTTGCTAGCGGGCAAAGCATAAGCGTATGTAGTGTTCACTTGTTTACGTGTTTTTACCTTTTTGTCAAAGAAAACAGTCGTTGTGTTTGCTGTGGCGCAATGCAGTCGTACAAAACGAAAGTCGCGCGTGTAATCTGTATGGCGCATATGCATTGTTCTGACAGCAGCCCTGTTGCTCTAAATATAGAACTTTTCTTGCCTGCGCGTTGTTTTGAACCAACATAAAAAGCCGCTATCGACGGTAGCTCCTTTTACAGACATAACAATGGCCTTCAGTGCACAACCTGGCTGCCAATCCCCGCATATGGGCATGTTTTGCAGAAACACATATTTGACAGTATGGCCTGCACTGTGCCATTGACAAGGAGCGATCATGTGTGGACCACTGTGTCCTAGTGCCGTTATTGCATAAAAGTTAGCTAGACTGTTATGCTCTGTGTCATATTTGTGTCTTAAAAGCTTCCTTGGACAAATCTGGTGGAGTGTACGCAAGTGCAGATTTCTGGGACTCATTTGCAATCCGACTCATGGACACAGAAGTGCAACACCAGTGCAACCCTGTACTTGCACATGTTGCTGGCATATGTGTCACAACATGTAAACAGAGAAAACGTTGCGAGGCACTCGTCGATCTGAGCAAAATAATTTCTAGCGTTATAGACACATGCTAGGTGAATGCAGAATGCACTTATGCTACAACCTCGTTGTATTGTACAGTTTATGCACATGCAAATCTTGAGTAATAATGTTGGTATAATACCTCTTTTGAAGTTTGAGTTTGTTGAATTTATTGATACATAGTTAAAATATACAAATCACTTGCATACAAAGTAGGGTGCCAAAGTGTAAATACTGAAAAATGGGACCCTTTGTAAGTACTACACACTATTTGCTTTTCATGTTTTGTGTAGAAAATGCAATCATTTTTTCACTGTAGAAGATTGATATTGAATTTTCAGTTTCTTAAATAAGTATATTGATAAGTGTATATATGATATTGAATTTTCAGTTTCTTAAATAAGTATATTGATAAGTGTTTCACTGGCTGTTCACATTGTTCCCAGTATGCCTGCTTTGATGCTTCCAAACGGTACCTTGCGTTTGGGGCAACAACTGGAGATGTGTTCATGTTCCATCGAGATACCACGGCATACATTACAACGATCACAAACAAGGTGCGGGCTGTTTAAATCATTTCTCTTTGTTCAGTCAATGTGTCATTTATTGTCTAGAACAAGAAATTGTTGGACTGCATTTATTTCTTGTTTCACGAGTGAGTGTGAACATTTGACTGTGCTTTATCTTTGCATCCCACGTGCGTGATTTGTAATTAGTCCTCAAACTTTTTCGTGTCATGCCAACTGCCAAACTAAAAATACGGTCCCTAGGCATGGAAATGAGTGACTATCAGCAGAATGCCAACTTGGCATAGATTTCCTTATTCAGAGCTTTCATGCTTTATGGTTTGTAGTGAAAAAATGCAATTTTCTTAATCCATTTATTAGTGGTTGAGAGGTAATTCAAGATATGCTATCTTAGTGGAATGGAAGAGCTATAATGCTTGTGCTTATGACAAGGCAATTTGACTTTTCGCTTCTTTGTATATTTATAATAGCATGTCTATGAATGCATATTCCCTGCATCTGAATTCTCTAGTTAGAAGTTTCTCCTTAAATGTGCCCAGACTTGCATTTAGAAAAGTGACTCATCTTTTCGGAAAACAGCTGCATACCCTGTTGCTTCATATTTTGCTTCTTTTTTTTCAATTGTCTAAGAGGGACAAAGAGATCTGGTGGCATTTTTTTCACCCTAGTCATTGGAATGCAAGCTGTGAGCATATTTAAAATGCATCTATTCTTATTGCGGACATGTGTGTACTTAATTCTGCCTCTGCCTTTATGGCATACATTTCAAGATTTGCTTGCAAAGATAGTGCCATTTAACCTTTTGTCATGAATTTTACTGAAGTGGTGTGCATGATTAAATGATTACATATGGTTAGAACTCAAAACAACTGCTGGATGACTCCATTAATGCTTCAGATGTAATTTGTGTTTTTTTTATGAGTATATTGGTTTAAAGGTAATGGATCAAACAATTAAGTCATAAGTTCTCCCTAAAAAAAAGTAAATGAATATCTGAGATGAATTTTGTTTTTGACTTTTTTCACTGTATTAAGTTGCTGCTGAACACAAGATCATAAATTGGAACTTGAATTTCTTGGGAATGCAACAAGTAATTAATTATGCATCTTTATGAAGCCAATCGAAAACACATGCTAAGTGCAAAGCCGCATAATGTGCATAATAAATCAAAATGCTACTTGAGGATGCGGTGTTCACCAACAGGATCAAGAGGGCATAATGTCCTCTCGGTCAGTGCATTTTAGAGCAATGATTATCTTATTCTCTGGCTTATCTAGTCAGTGTCTACTAAAATAATCCTCAAAGTGACTAGCTGAAAATGTAGCCCCAGCTTTCAGCAACATTGTTGTGCAACTAATGGTCAGTGTACCAGGCTGACTGATGTGTTCTTCGGTGATTTTCGGATGCCACGTGGTCACCTATTTCACTTTATTCAATGTAATGGGGGGTTCTGCTTTAAATTTCAAGTTGTCCTGCTCTTGTGAGTGCTTTTGAGCAGTTTACTAAAAAGGAGGAGGAGCTAAATGGTTAGTGCTGTCACATTCTTAAATGCTGTCATCTTCCACTAATTTAGCTTTTATGTCTTTCATGAAGAGCAAAATTGTTTTGCGTTATTTAAAGATTGAGTTAAAGCACACCTCATAAACATGACTTCACTTGTCACTTGTGTTGACCATAGCACCAGTGTACATGGGGTACCCCTTGTGAATCATGTGGTTTTGTTGGTTCATCAAGCATGCTGTCAGGTGAGGATAAATGATCAAGGTGTTCCATTTTCAAAAAACGAAAACATGCTCTGAATCATTTTTACCGCTCACCATGACCGAGTGGAAGCACCTTCCCACCGATATCGCATTAATCAGGGACAATCAACATTTTTGTAAAGCACTAACCAATGCCGTTTAAACTAAAGCCTGTTTTACCTTATTGTTATGATTACTTGCTGTATTTGGTTTACTGTATGTATATATATGTATCTTTTTCCCACCCCCCTCCTTAATGCCTTTGGGTCTGAGGGGTAAAATAAAAAAATTTTTAAAAAATGTTTCGATCAACCTCCATGTATCTTGCTGCAGAGGTATAGTAATGTTTATGGCTTTATCACGGCATGAGGTATAAGTGAGAGATGCTGTGCCTTAATAGCCGTGCTGTGGTCTTTGGATAGTGCAGGCCATTCAGTTATGCCTATTGCACTTCAGCAAATGACGCTTTCTTCAATAGATGTTTCTAATACAAAATTGTTGTTTAGTTTAATGTGTTTAATATGCTAAGAAGATATTGATAAAGGTGTTTCAAATGTAGGCTTTCCTCTGAAACAAATTTTTTTGGCGGGAAGGGAGTTTCAGTAGCACTGCAAGGCATTCTCATGTTTCATTTTTAATGCTTTTGCGGTGCCATTGCTTTCATTTTGCCAAGATAAGCTTGTGGTTGAAGTGTGTTGCAGTCTTCAATACGCATTTCTTTTTAGGAGGGTGCAGTGTCACAGGTTGCCCTGGCACCAGACGACTTCGTCCTCGGCATCGCCACTAGGTGTGTAAAGCTGTTTCGCTGTTTGAGTTTATATTGTGACAATACACGCATTGCCCATCATACACTGCAGGTCACTGAAACGTTGGCTCCAATGACATTTCTTGTTAACTACCTTTCATGCCATTGAGCCAGCATTTTCAGAGTCATATGTAAACATAGCTGGAATCCTTTGGTGTTGCAATTGGGATTCATCACTTATTTAAACGAGCCATTTCATAGGACGATCCTCTGCTGAAGCAACATTAGTGCTCATATATGCATTGTTTCGATTGTATCGCACTGCAGACAATTTGGCCTTGCATCGACTGTAATTGAAAGGCCTTGATATAGGGCAGTTAGGTTGAGTTAAGGGTAGCTCTTTGGCACATGCTTTTGATGTTTTCATTGTTTGGAAGCCCCTGCTGCATACAAATGGCTACAAATCCTTTAAATATGTGCATATTGTTTTGTTTATCTTTAATTGTTTGTGTGCATGAGCAATTTGGCTCTAAAATTTGTTCATATGGTGCATAGCCTAGCATAGCACTTCTGATGCACTGCTCTGGTAGCACTCCTATCATGCTGTGGTGGTTTGTTGACTGTGGCATTTTACCGCTGAGTATGAATTCTAGAACAAGCAGTTCTAGAAGCTTTGCGTTGACAAGGGGTACCTGACGTATACGTGTAAACCATAAATAACATCTGCAAAGATTGCACAGCCACACTACTTCTACCTGAGAGGAGCAGAAAAATTCCGACCAAAAGAGATGTCAGACAAGGAGATACAATCTCCCCAATGTTATTCACTGCATGTTTGGAGGAAGTGTTCAAACATCTAGACTGGGAAGAAAAGGGAATTAGAATAGACAGAGAATATCTCAGCAATTTAAGGTTTGCAGACAACATTGTGCTCTTTAGCAATGACGGTGACGAACTACAAAGCATGATTGATGACGTAAACAGGGAAAGTATTAAAATAGGTCTAAAAATGAATAAGCAAGACGAAAATTATGCTTGACAGTCTAGCTAAAGAACAGGAACTCAAAATTAGCAATGAACCCTTAGAATGTGTCACCGAATACGTATACCTGGGACAGTTACTAACTGGGACACCTACGTATGAAAAGGGGACTCTCTGTATAATAAGGATGTGCTGAAGCGCATTCGGAAGGCATTCCCGTATCATGAATGGAAGCTTGCCACTGTCACTAAAGCGAAAAGTATTTAATCACTGTATTCTCCCGGTACTAACATGCGGTGAAGAAACATGGAGGATAACGAGAAAAACTAGCGATGAAATTAAGGAGCATGCAGCATGCAATGAAAAGAAAAATGATAGCTGTTACACTAAGAGGTAAAAAACGAGTGTAATGGATCAGGGAACATATAGGAGTAGCTGATATTATTATATCAATAAAAGAAAAAAGTGAAGCTGGGCAGGGCATGTCATGAGGAGGATAGATAACAGATGGACAGTCAGAGCGACAGAATGAATACCAAGAGAGGGAAAATGCGACAGAGGCAGGCAAAAGGTTAGATGGAGTTATGAAATTAAGAAGTTCACAGGAATAAAGCGGAACCAGCTCGCTCAGGATAGAGTGGATTGGAAATCGTTGGGAGAGGCCTTCGTCCTGCAGTGGACTTCAAATAGGCTGCTGCTAATGATGAGGATGGTGAATTCACAATTCCTAACTACTGTAACCACATGCCAACTAGCGTGGAATGCAACAGTGCTCTTGTGGTTAGATTTAGACGTAGCTTAAAGAACCCCACATGGGGCCAAAATTAATGTGGTCAAAATTAAGTGCTGAAACGCATGACCTGTCTTGAGTTTCCACCACATAGATTGAGTAGTATGTTAGGACAGCAGGTAAATGGGTTCACTTATGCAGCTTGGTGTGGCCTTAGCCCTTTTAAATAGGTGAACAGAATACAGCAGTTACAAACGAAGATTTTTGACAAAATAGAAAATTCAGACTGTATGTGACATTACTAGCATGTAGTAACCATAATACGGTGCTAGTTGTACATATTGTGTGCATGATACTCACTAAGGAACCAATGTTAAGAGAACAGACACGGTTGTTTTCGATCCAGCTGGGGTCTCTCCATGTTTTTTTGGTCATTACAAATGTTTAAAATTGTGTTATCTATGGATGATGCTAACAACCTTGCGCATGTTTACAGTCGTGGGCACGTTGTCGTCTTGGAGCACAATGCCAGGAGACCCACCGTGCAAGCTCAGAGGCTGCAGCTGTCTTTCGAGCACAAGGGAAGTGTGGTCACATGTCTGGAGTGGAACAGTGTGGGAAGCCGACTCTTTGTTGCTGACAATACCGGAAAGGTCTCCGTCCTCAATGTGTCTACATCAAAGGTATGTTCACACTGAAGCGAGCTTCAGCCTCATAGTGGAGCGGCACTGTAACTCACACACGCTAACTGCGATGGGCCTGTGTGAAGCTTATCCTAATAAGCGGTTCATTAATTAGTCATATACAGTGGAACCCCGCTGTTACGTTCCTCACTGCTGCGTTTTCCCGGCTGTTACGTTGTTTTTCATTGGTCCCGGCATAGCTCCCATAGGGTCCCATGTATTGCAAACCCCGCTGTTACGTCGCAACTGTGGGCGTGTTCCCGCATGATGCGTCGCAACCTGGCACGCCGTACCCGCCCGGGCATCGCTATTTTGATTTTACTTTTGACAGTCTTGGTCACGCTTGCAGGAATCGCTGCCCGTTGATGGCTGCCGAGATAGCGCCAGCACTATCTTGGCAGCCGAGCGACACTACCCCCCCCCCCCTCTCCCGCCTTTGCGTCTTTTCATGCTCGTTAAAGACAGGCGGGGCGTTTCCTCCCCGCTTCGACGGCAGGCGATCCGATAGGGGTGATGTTATCACCTCCGAGCAACGGAGATGGGCCGGGCGCGTTTGATCTCTGCTTCGGCCGTTTTCGTCGCCCCCACTCAAGTGCTTTTATTCTAGCGACAGTACTTTGGGCTCTGGGGGCTTCCGGAGAAAGGAATCGGAAAAAGGAACATCGCACTTGCAGCCCCTTTTGCGTATGACTGCTCGCCTGCGCAGCGAGGGGCGCAGCCGCACGGCTGTCCAAAGTATGTCCGTGTGCTCGCCGGCGAGCTGGTTCGGGCCGGACGGCGAGCGCAAAATATACGAGGAATTTTTTTTTGTATTACTGGCTAAATGTCAAGGGTGCGCAAATTATGCGAGGGCGCAAATTATGCGGATAAATACGGTAAACAAGCACTGAAGACGGAACGCGAAAGCGCTATCGAGCGATCGCGGACCCGACGCGACCAGCCGACCAGCCGTACTCTCAATCAGAAACCACGCGCGGGGTGCCGGAACAGGATGCGGTGATCGCAGTGACGGGGCGACTTGCCTCCAAAATGGGCGCGTCACGCTGGAACTAAACCTCAATGATCACAGTTTTGATTGCGATCTCTGAGGCCATACTTTCTCTCATCGGGGCGCCGAAGGCTAAAATGGCGGCTCATTCACTGCGCTTGACAGCCACGAACGGAGTCGGAATTATCGAATTTAGAGCTAGAAACCGTCCGAAATATCGGCCGGTTTTAACACAATAAGCTTATGTTGGCACTGGCGGTACCGCGCGCTGTCCGGATTATTGGTCGGCGACCTAGATGGCTCACCTTGCTGAAATAAATTGTTTGAAATAAAAGCGGCCTTGTTCTCATTCATTTTGGGAGCTTTCCTCACTCTTGCGTTTTCCCGGCTCTTACGTTTTTTCGCCCCTGTCCGCTGAAAAACGTATGAACGGGGTTCCACTGTATATTCAGTTGCTCATAACACTTTAGCTAAAAGGATATGATTTAATTATTGGAGAGACCTGCATTATATACTGTTAATTTGCATTTTAGCTGTATACTGATATTTTTAGTTGTCAAAAGGCCTAGAGTATGTCTCGCTCATACTGTTATTTGTAGCATGACCTCGAGCAGCTTTGCTAGGGGTGGGTTACCGAGTACATGCCCCTCCTGAAGCTTTTGTCTGCTGTAGTTCATAGTGCACCTAGCATAAAACAAGCGCTGACACCCACTGCCCATCCCCCCATCGTGGTGAAGGGTGGGCACGCTCAGAAAAAAAGTTTACTGGCCGCACAACTGATAACCACTGTAGAGGGAATAAAATGAACCACTTTGGGAATAAGCAAACAAGTAATTGTAGCATCACAGATGCTGCTTTGATGCATCTACAACTGAAGCATACAGAATTTTTTTCTTCTCTCTCTTGCAAGCAGTTTCCTCTAGACGGGTGCAAATAGCAGTTTTCGTGACTGAATTGATTGGTGGCAGATGCAAAACTAATTGAATTGAGTGGAATATTGTATATTTCCAAATAATTTTTAATACGGAACAGCCATTACTACTACTAATGTAAGCTGATGTTTGCATGCTCTTATTCATAACTTTCGCTGCAAAAGTAACTAGCATCTGGAGGGAATGAGCAGACCCTCTGCATCCAAGTAACTGTTCAGAGAGCACGAATTATCATTGTACAGGCAGAAGAGTCACGCTGCCCAAGCAAAGCAGCCTGCTGTACTATGTAAACTCTCACATTTTATGCCTATTATGCGCCATCACATATGAAATTTTTTGTACTTCTGCACGCCTCGCCACAGTGGTCCAGTGGCTATGGCACTCGGCTGCTGATGTGAAGGTTCACGGGATTGAATCCTGGCCGCGGCGGCTGCATTTGGATGGAGGCGAAATGTTGAGGCCCGTGTACTGTGCAGTGTTAGTGCATGTTCTTTTTTTAAGGGGGGACGTGGCAATGAAAACTATCTTTGTTATTTATGGGTATAAACTGATGAAATTTGGCACACTGATGTAGTTTGTAATGGTGATATCTTAAATGCAATCGGTTTTAAGCTATCTATCATAGTTTCTGAGTTACATCACTTTATAGACCCTTACAGTCACCCCCTAATTAATCGGTTAATTAGATAAAATTTCAGTACCATTTTTGCTTAAGCATATACACTAAGGCCCACTGTGTGCCGTAAAGCTGTTCGTTGATTTTTTTTATGTCCAAATGAGTACAGAAAATATTTTTTAAATGTCCTCGACATATTTTCTTACTAACAACTTTTGCAAAAATACAGTTATAAAAGTTTGTGTGGTGTGCAGGCAGAAATGAATAGCTTTACGGCACTCGCTAATGTTTCAGGATCTAAGCAAAAAAAAACAGAATGAATTTAGCTTCATTAGTTATGAAATGGTACTGGGATGACTGACAGCAACTGCTCAAAAAATGGAAGCTGAGAAAACGGAGCTCAAAGTTTTACTTGATGAAAACATTCAAATGTTAACTTTGAGCAGCTAAGTTCTTGCTCGCTTTTGCTAATTGTATTTTTTGTTGGAGAAACATGATGGTGTCACTATCCTCAGGTTCAATCTCTCCTTTATATGATAATTCCAAGATGGCGGCACTTTCAGAAGCCCAATTTTCTTGCGGTATTGGACGACAACAGATAGATAAAGTGGCATTTTCCCTACTACTACCGCGTATTTCATTATAATATTCCACCACATGGTAAAAGAAGGTCCGAGGATCATGAAAAAAAATAAATTGAAAAATCAAAGATTTTGACCAAATTGAGCATTCCCATTGCCACGTCCCCCCTTAAAGAACCCCAGCTGGTCGAAATTTCCGGAGCCCTCCACTACGGCATCTCTCATAATCATACCATGGCCTTTGGGTGTAAAACCCTGCAAAAATAATAACAAATTCTAGTTCTGTATTAATTTTATGTTTATTTTGGTGTTTGTTTTGAAATATTCACAAAGTGTTAAGAAAATATTTGGGTTTAAGGATAACAGTTATATGATATCGAAGGTCAGGTGGAATACGACACTATTAAATTCGATATTGAAATCTTTTGGTATTCCACATCCCGAAATTCTACAGGAAGCAACATAGCAATGTCTGAATAAAGAATTTTAGGCCTCAGAATGGGGAAATGTTTGTGTTCATGTGGAGGACCTACAGCCACCAACCATCAGCTCTTGCTCACTGCTCTGTAAGCTTTTAAAAGGGAAGCTTTTTTGCGTACTTTGCCTCAGAGCCAACCTGCTGGCTAGCTGTTGCAGTGTTTACAGTTTGAATGAAGTCACCGCAGGGATCTTGAGCTGCGAAATTTGCATTGTGCTTGGAATTTTTTTTACTGCCGTTTTCTGTGTTCTCCAGTTTTTTTTACCAGTGTTATTGGCATCTCTCTTTTCTGTCTCGGTGTGCTTGATCTACAGAACATTCTACCTTAAGAAAACATACATCTGTTCTGTTGAAGATTTCAGTGAGGAGCTAGTTGTAGCAAAAATCTTTGCACATTTTTTATTAAGGTTGGTACTGGATAGTGATTTGCACTTTTTATACACTAAGGTGCTGCCCGCTGTGCTCTTGGTTCTACCTGAAAGTTTGCTCTTAATCCACCGCAAATAATATAGATCTTAAAGAATGCCATTGTGGGCATAGACCTTAGAGTGCATTCTCTTTTCTCTCGCAGGCTAAGAGTTTGTTCCAGTCACCCCCGAGCACTTTGATGCGCTTAGACTCCAAAGTTGTACAACTTAACTTTGCACAAGATCGGCTTCTTGCTTCAACATTGACCAGGTGTTATCTTGGTGATACAATCAGGTAAGCAATTCAGTAGCATGTGTGCATCATTGTCAACCATGTTTTACCTTTGTACATTCTGCAAAATATATTTTCGAGATTCTCGACAAGAAAACTTTTTTGTTAATCTGTGAGAGTGCGCCTTTGTAGAAATTCCACTCAAGAATTTTGTTCTGTGGCAGTGATAGCAGTTGAACAGGCAGGCAGGCAGAGAATGGTGAACTAGAAAGAGGATGGGGAAAAATTCTATGTTCGTGTTCATTGTAGCAAGAATGGTTAGTTGTCATTGGACATAATTTGATGGCTTCAAGTTAGAGGACTGTACACAGAGGCAACCACTCCTGTAAAATGCACCAAATGAGGCGGCTAGTGCCAATGAGTTCTGTATAGGAAAACCAAGGACAAAATGGCCAGCTTTCTTTATTGTTGAAGTGCTATGTAATAAAGGTTTTTCGTTGTATGTGATTGTTTTAGTATTACAATATAAAATTATGTTTGCATCACAGGCATCATTGACAGCTCCACCTGAGTTAAGCACACTGACCTGAAAGGCCTTGCTTTTGAAGGCTGCAAGGGCTGGGTGTGACTTCACGGCAACCATGGCTTTAGCGTCACTTGCCGTTTACGAAGGGAGCATATTGAATAGCTGTCACTGGACGAGCGTCATTCCTGTCCTGCATTTGTTGTTTTCTTAGTTAAAGTAGCTCTCTTCTTACTTACAAGTACAGTAAAACCTCGTTATAATGAAGTTGAAGGGGAGCAGTAATTACTTTGTTATAACCATTAGTTCGTTATAACCAATATCAATTTCATCTATAGGAATTTCAAGGGGAATTGCGATTACTTCGTTATATCCGATAGTTCGTTATATCCGGTTTTGTTATAATGATATTCTACTGTAGTACATTGAAGGTCTTATAATTCTCTTACCTTTCATTGGCTTACGCTGATGCCGACTTTATGTCATGGTAAAGCTTTATGTCATATTAAGGCTTTTAGTGGCTCCTGGTGGATTCCTTTTCCTCACGGCATTGCTTTGTTAATTTATGTTGCAGCATTGCGTTGCCTTGGGAGGCGTGGTCATTTTGCAGGACTGCTTGTTTGTTCCATACAGAGAAAAGTTCACTCAAGTAGGCAAGAAACTGAGGGATGGCGAGTTTGGTGGCTGCTTCTACCCGGGCAGCAAGCCTCAGGACTCTATGTGCATTTATGCAGCCCGTCCAGGGTCAAGGATATGGCAGGTAATAATGGGGTAGAATTCTTTGAGGCATCTAGATGCGACAGGCATATATACTGTACTTGTGCCTTGAATGGCCGGATGGCACGGATATGGACATAGCTAAGAAAGTGAATGCTTGTGTTGTCCGTTTCTTGCTCACCGTGGGTTATGTGCGTTGCGGATTTTGTTTGTCTATATCTAACAGGTTTGTTTCATTGATGGTGTGATGAGGCCGGAGTGGCCAGAGTGTTCTGATTTTCTAAGGCACTTATGCCACCCTTTTGTCTAATTCTTGTCATGCTTTTAATAAATAAGCTTTAGGTTGCTTATAGGTCGGACAACCCAATAACATGTAAAATAGAGGGTATGCATGAAGCATACATTCTGCAGAAGAGCCTATTCTCATGAATGCTTCCAGTGGTTTATGGCCTACTTTGTCTGCATTTGACAAGTTGAGCAGTACGTTCACCGCTGACCTGTTGCCTCAGATATGGTGACAACCAAGTCTACTCATCTTGGGCACCACTAGTGTTATGGGCTCCGTTAATCTTGTTTTGTGTGTGTGGGTGGGTGCATGAGGTGAATCTGTGCTTCCTGGTCATCCACTGGTGCCGTTGGAAAGTTAATGCTTGTGAATTTCCTGAACATATTGTCACGGGGGATTGTGAGATGGAAAAGCTTATTGGTGAGCAGCAGTCACAGCGGGTTGCATTCTATCATTTGTATTTGCGCTTTGGGTCTTTTTGTGCAGGCTGATCTCAAGGGCAGTGTGCTCAAAACTCACCAGTTCAAAGAAGCTCTTGCCATCAATCCTGTCAAGTTAGTTACTTATAGGTAAGCAAGTTCCATGGTTGTCGCTTTGTTTGTCATGCAAAACGTAAATTGTGTTATGATGTTCTCACCTTAGCCAATGCTACCTGCCTTTTAGGATGCATTCCTTAGGAGTAAGAGTGCATTTTTACTACTCATGTGCTTGGTGTCCTTGCTGTCTTGCTTATATAAAATGCTGTCTCATAATGTCTTAGGGCCTGAGGTGTGCATAGGTCTAAGTAGCACAAGGAAGCATCATTTCTGCATACATGTCGCTGCTGGTTTGACTGGAGAACTGTAACTGGTTAGGCAAGTCAGTGCAAATGAAGGATCTACCTACAGCACACCAGAAACAAAATGCTATAAAAGGAACATGCTAAAGGGGTGCTTCATTTCATTTCTGTCAAACTCATGTTGTGTCTTCCTTTCTCACTAGTAGGTGTGTAAGGATATTTGAATTTTCTAATAGATTTTTTATTAATGTTTGCTGTTCAGTTTGATTTACATTTAACATTTACTATTCTAACTATTTGAAGTGTATGATTAAGGGACAAAGTTTGCTATGTCCCATGACAAATGGCCCACTCCCGCATGTAACATGCTTCATCACGTAACACTTGCATTCACACTAGCATGCTGCGATGAAGCTAATAGCCCTGTTACACAAGGCAACTTAAGTGCACTTTCAGCGAGTGCGCTTAACGCTCACAGAGTGCACTTACGCTCATGCGCTGCTACACGAGAAAGATACGTGTGCTTTGGAAATGATGGGATTCCCCTGGCAGACGTCGCCACAAACTGCCTGAGGGCAAGAATAGCGACATTTTTTGTTGAAATATGATTTGTTTTAATACATAGCAGTATTTCTAATAAAAACGATGTTTTTAAAATACTATGGGCGCCGCGTTATGCATTAGCATATTTGATCCAAGCCACTGCTACCGAGGCTACACACTCCGTCGCCGCAAAGTGAGTTCGGCGAACGCACTTGCCTGCAAGTGTGCTTTGCAGCGAGTGTCACTAAACGTTCCCATGTGACAGCGTACGAATGATACTAGCAGTGAAGTGCACTCCCTGAAAGCGCACTTGTCACGTGTGATAGGGGTATAACACTTATGCACTGTTCATCCATGCATGTTGTGTGCTTTGCCATATAACACTTGCATGCTGCCCATTCCCGCATGTAGTATGCTTCGCCGCATAACACTTGTGTACTGCGGCAAAGTTTACATTATCACACTGCAGTGAAGCCAACACTTTTGTACTGTGGCAAAGTTAAGACGTGTAGGATGATATAACTGACACCTGTGCCCAGCAGTGGTGTTTACGCAAGCACTGTGGCACAGCATACACTTCTGTACTGTGGTGAAGTTAACTTGTGCATCTTTACAGTTTACCTTGAGCTGTTACTTTGACTAGTCTGTTCTTTCTTCTAGGAATATTGTGTAAGTACACTAATTGTACATTAAATTTGTTTTTGGCAATGGTTAGCAGCACATTTTTTGTGTAGATTAATATATGATTCACATTCAAATATTAATATCCAAACTCACTTCTCACCCAAAATTTTACTATTTGCACAGCTCTGTTTCTTCGTATTTTGTTTCTGTGATGTTAGAATACTTACTTACAATGCTTCATTATCCTCTTTCCTTTCCATGCTATTGTCATGTTATTTTTACCTCATAGCCGTTAATTATAAACGCTTAAGCTGAGAGTATAATAATCAGGTTCCAGGCTTCATGATAACAGGTTGACTCCTTTAGCCGTGTGTCTTCATTGGCTGATGCAATGAAAGAATGAGCTTGCTTGATTGTGATAAAGGTTATCAAGCTCTGATCATAAATGGGAGTTTTACACCAATGTCTCTTCTGTCCTGTGGCATCAAGCATGGGCTGTGAGTGCTGTTGCCAGTCTTACACCCCTGACAGACGGGCAAAAGTAAAGTCCTTTGTAGTGAACCCCTTTTTCTACTCTCAAGGCCCTTCTGCAGAAAGTAGTTGCGCCGATGACACACGGCAGCATGTGAACTTCTTTAGGTTGTTCCTAAGACGAACGCCGCAAGAAAATGGCGCTGCTTGTTAAAGCAGAAAGATAGTGAACACCTTGAAAAAGTAAAAATATCGTAAGTAAAAATATCGTTTTATTGTTGATGGCTAATAAATCTTGATTGTTCGTTTCACACGCAATCCCTGCCACAACGAAGCAAATGATACTGCCGGAATCCCGCATGGCGGCGATGTGAGCGTTCGAGAGTGCAGGCAAAAATAAATCTTTGCGGCCCAACAAATCTCATTACGGCTAAAAGCTAAAGCAAGGCAAGAAGATACTTGCAGGGTGTTGTAATTTCGTGAAAAGTTCTCTCCCACTTATGAGTCGTGTACGCTGTTGGCGAGAGTACGCCCTTCACGCTCGAAAAGTAGATCGCCGATCTACCTTTCTGCAAAGGAACCTTGTCGGGAAGGAGATACTCCTTTGTCGTGTGTCACTGAGCATGAACGCCTTTTGCGGTAGATGTCCCCTTACCCTAAAGTACTTCACCATGCCCGTGTGTCAGGGGTATTATGCTGCATCTTGACGTAGAGCTGCTACCAATGCATCCGAACAGTGCAAGAAGATGGTCCCCAAATAATTTTTCATTCACTCACAGTTTTGTTGCATTTGTTCTGTTTTTCAGGTCTGATACTAGCATTCTTGGAAATGCTGCATCCTCAGCCTCAACGACAGCATTTACTAAATTACTGACTATATGGGCTAGGTATGACAACAGAGGCATGCTCCTTGTTATTTCTTTTGGTCACTTGCATTACACCTTCACATTGTTAGGTCTCGTTTCCTTGGTTATTAACAACTATTACTGTCCTCAGAAAAGTGTTCATGGTTAATTTGCAACATTCCAAATTTATGGCAGTCTTAACTGTCACGTCCTCTGTGCAAATTTGAATTGTAAGTACATGTGTGCTCTAAAAATAAGTTGAAGGCAGTTACTTGAGTTAGTAAGAATTAGTACTTGAACTAGAAGCAAGCTAAAAACATTTTCCTTCTAAAGGATTGCTGAAGCCCCACAACAGATTGGTAGTTTACCCTATATTATTTAAAGTGATGGCAGGAAACCTATAAATGTGTTTTGTTCTATTGTGTTTCAGCAATCACAGTTTGCCATTTCTGATATCATGGAGTTCCAATGGCCTTTATGTAATTAATCCACAAGAAGGAGAAATTGTCCTATGGAATGATGAGCTGAAAGGTGAGAATGTGAACTGGGATTAAGGGGGGACGTGGCACTTCCGGACTAAAAATTGGACAAAAAAATCGAGTTTTTGCTGATGAAATATCCATGTTCCTAGAGTCATTCTGCACCTACTCACAAATTTTCATAGCCAAATTTTAATAATTACCTTGCTTTAAAGAACCTACACCACACATCAGGCCCATAGGTATAGGGCAAAAAATTGAACGTTTTTCCTCAATTTCTCAAAATGAAAAGATTCATGACCTCCC
Source organism: Hyalomma asiaticum (assembly GCA_013339685.2). Taxonomy (NCBI): domain Eukaryota; kingdom Metazoa; phylum Arthropoda; class Arachnida; order Ixodida; family Ixodidae; genus Hyalomma; species Hyalomma asiaticum. The sequence continues at coordinate 56,530,551 of CM023483.1, forward strand.
TGTGTTGGAGGAGCAATATCTTTTGTTCTACAAGGATTATCATTGTGACTTTTTTTTTTTTACTGGAAGATGAATAGAAGTGGCTTGTCGTAAAGTAAATTTTTGTTATAATACTGCGCTACGGAACTTTTCTAAATGAAGCTTTTGTTTCAAGTATCAACGAGGACATCATTGTGTCATGTTCAACAGTCGGTAACTTTGCTTGGAAATGACCTAAAATGGTGACTTATGCTTCTTGACACACTGTTAATATAGTCACTTGATTCTCTGGGCCGATTTTTATTGTGAGGACTGTGGTTAATTAGCTAATTAGGCCTCAATAGAATAAATTAATTTTCAGTGTATTGTAAAAACTATCCCTCACAGAACAAAAATGATTACATTGTTGAAAAGGGCAGTTAAAGCTGCATTAACTCTGAAAATTTCAGTTAAATACTCCAAATAATAAAAAAATATTTCCAAAGCGCAGCGTCCCCCCTTAAGGCCTCGCTGTCGTAGTTTAGTCATGTGCAGTGCAAGATCTGTGGCATCAGTCTTGTGTCCAGAGGTGAAACTAAATATGAAGATGAATATGAAGAAGTGAATTTATTGAGGCGTTATGCTTCTTATCTGTTTGGGTAGGCTAAGATGCAGTGAGAAAATTAGTATTTGAACATATACAGTTTATCCCGGATATATCAGACTCGGATATATAGAATTATTGGGTATATTGAGCTGTTGAAAAATCCCCTTCAAATTTAAATGCAAAAGTTTGATGCAAAAGTTTGAAATGCATAATGCGTTTGATATGTCGAACTTTTACCCTTGCCGAAGCTCTCAAGTGTGCTCCTCCATAGATATGTTGATCACGTTTCAACCACGTTCTTATGTGTTGCGGTCCCTTTTTGTGCCGCACAGTGTCCCAAATGTGATGTCGTTGCTTTGCTTTGGCAGGTTGCACAGCACCTGCCAGTGCACTAACTTGTCTGCTGCACCAATTTAAGGTCGCAACGCACCACAGCAGCATTTTGAAAAAGGCCAACAGGCAAAAGGCACCCAATGAAATGGATACAAAGGGGCTGTAGCTCTGGTACTGGTCTATTTGCATTGATGGGATATGTTCGTTTTGATGGTATAGTTCGCAAAAACATAACCTCCGAGATCCTGGCCCAGTGACATCATTTTTCTATGCCAGCCTCGAAAGCCATGCTTTCATCACTTGTGGTATGCTACAAAGCCGTGAATGCCATTGTCATTGCCAAGACTAACGAGATCGTCATCGTTGGTATTCGACGTTTATTTTGGCCATTTCGCACTTTGCGGACTTCTGTGCATCTCTTTCACTCATGATCAACCCATCTTTGCGATCTCAAAACGATGCAGATGACGACTGCTGCTCGAAGCCTAGTGAAGCAAAGCTCCATTATGAACTGTTTTCGTAAGCTCGTTTTGTGGTGCTAAGTGATGGTATTGCATGTGTCACCACTGCTGACAATGGCATTGGATGCCCCAATGAATTTCGTGGGTTGTCAGCTTTTCCGGGCTGCCTCTCAGACAGGCTCGCAGCAAGTGACTTCATTAGCACCGATAACAAAGTGCGAGCCATTGCTGACCACACCAATGTCAAGATCTTGGCTAATGTCGCCTGTGCCGAGGGATTGGACCCGACTGGTGATGAACGTCTATGCCACTGCCAAATGACTTATTGACCATGCTCGGAAAACTTGTGTCGGCGTTCGCAGTCATTTGCTGCTGTTGTGGCGCAGTAGAAGGTGCTAGGTTTACTGATCTGTGTAAGGCCTCAGTGATACTAACAATACTGATGATGGCTTGAGGGACTTGAAGACACACATGAAGGTTTAAGCCAAGGTTACAGATTTCTTTCATATGAAATAAAATGTGATTGTTTTCATGTTGGTCTTTTACATAGTGTGGGCAAATCGGTAGCTATTGCTCGTTACAATCTTGGGAAACAAATCTGAGGCGTGCGCTGTTCTAAGGTGAGCGTCAATAGGCATATTTTGTATTTTGAATTATTGATACAGCGAACTATTTCGTGATTCCCTTTGAGTTCGATATATCCGGGATCGACCATATTTAAGATTTGTTAGCTTCAGTGTCATGATTTCATGTTGTATTTAGTGCAAGGCTAAATTTAGTGATTTTGCTATTTTGTTTTTCCATCGTATGCTTACAGTCAACAGCAAAAGTTTGCAGGACGTCAAACTGTCGAAAAAGCTATGCTACCGCTTAGCCTCTGAACATAGCCTCGAATTAAATGTTACAGGCTGTACATTGCAAAAACCTCTACCCACTCAAACCTTTAATTCGAAGCTATGTTGCGAGGCTAAGCAGTAATAGATATTTTTCGGAGGTTTCAGATCCTGCAAACTTTTGCTGTTGCCGAAGCTCTCAAGTGTGCTCCTCCATAGATATATTGATCACGTTTCAACCACATTCTTATGTGTTGCGGTCCCTTTTTGTGCCGCACAGTGTCCCAAATGTGGTGTCGTTGCTTTGCTTGGCAGGTTGCACAGCACCTGCCAGTGCACTAACTTGTCTGCTGCACCAATTTAAGGTCGCAACGCACCACAGCAGCATTTTGAAAAAGGCCAACAGGCAAAAGCACCCAATGAAATGGATACAAAGGGGCTGTAGCTCTGGTACTGGTCTATTTGCATTGATGGGATATGTTCATTTTGATGGTACAGTTCGCAAAAACATAACCTCCGAGATCCTGGCCCAGTGACATCATTTTTCTATGCCAGCCTCGAAAGCCATGCTTTCATCACTTGTGGTCTGCTACAAAGCCGTGAATGCCATTGTCATTGCCAAGACTAACGAGATCGTCATCGTTGGTATTCGACGTTTATTTTGGCCATTTCGCACTTTGCGGACTTCTGTGCATCTCTTTCACTCATGATCAACCCATCTTTGCGATCTCAAAACGACACAGATGATGACTGCTGCTCGAAGCCTAGTGAAGAAAAGCTCCATTATGAACTGTTTTCGTAAGCTCGTTTTGTGGTGCTAAGTGATGGTATTGCATGTGTCACCACTGCTGACAATGGCATTGGATGCCCCAAGAATTTCGTGGGTTGTCAGCTTTTCCGGGCTGCCTCTCAGACAGGCTCGCAGCAAGTGACTTCATTAGCACCGATAACAAAGTGCGAGCCATTGCTGACCACACCAATGTCAAGATCTTGGCTAATGTCGCCTGTGCCGAGGGATTGGACCCGACTGGTGATGAACGTCTATGCCACTGCCAAATGACTTATTGACCATGCTCGGAAAACTTGTGTCGGCGTTCGCAGTCATTTGCTGCTGTTGTGGCGCAGTAGAAGGTGCTAGGTTTACTGATCTGTGTAAGGCCTCAGTGATACTAACAATACTGATGATGGCTTGAGGGACTTGAAGACACACATGAAGGTTTAAGCCAAGGTTACAGATTTCTTTCATATGAAATAAAATGTGATTGTTTTCATGTTGGTCTTTTACATAGTGTGGGCAAATCGGTAAGCTATTGCTCGTTACAATCTTGGGAAACAAATCTGAGGCGTGCGCTGTTCTAAGGTGAGCGTCAAATAGGCATATTTTGTATTTTGAATTATTGATACAGCGAACTATTTCGTGATTCCCTTTGAGTTCGATATATCCGGGATCGACCATATTTAAGATTTGTTAGCTTCAGTGTCATGATTTCATGTTGTATTTAGTGCAAGGCTAAATTTAGTGATTTTGCTATTTTGTTTTTCCATCGTATGCTTACAGTCAACAGCAAAAGTTTGCAGGACGTCAAACTGTCGAAAAAGCTATGCTACCGCTTAGCCTCTGAACATAGCCTTGATGGGATATGTTCATTTTGATGGTATAGTTCGCAAAAACATAACCTCCAATATCCTGGCCCATTGACGTCATTTTTCAATGCCAGTCTCGAAAGCCATGCTTTCATCACTTGTGGTCTGCTACAAAGCCATAAATGCCATCGTCATTGCCAAGACTAACGAGATCGTCATCATCGATATTCAATGTTTATTTTGGCCATTTTGTGCTTTGCGGACATCTGTGCATCTCTTTAACCCAGGATGAACCCATCTTTGCGATCTCAAAACGATACAGATGATGACTGGTGCTCGAAGCCTAGTCAAGGAAAGCTCCATTATAAACTGTTTTCGTAAGCGCGTTTTGTGGTGCTAGGTGATGGTATTGCATGTGTCACCTCTGCTGGCAACGGCATTGGATGCCCCGATGAATTTCGTGGGTTGTCAGCTTTCCCAGTCTGCCTCTCAGACAGGCTCGCAGCAAGTGACTTCATTAGCGCCGATAACAACATGCGGGCCATTTCTGCATACAATATGTATTTTCTCAATACTTAAATTTTGGGATGTGCTACAGCCACTGGCGTGTGCTTATAAGTTTTTCACTGGCTTTGCTCAGCAGAGTTAGCTCGCCAAGTATGGAGGAAAGAAAGCTGAAGCTGTGCTTTTGTCTTTTCAGATGTGAAAGATTTGAGGTGCGTTCGCAACAATATCTACATCCAGTTACACAGTGGTGAATTTTGTACCTGTTCTATGCTGACACCAGTGCAGGCTGTCTTGTGCTTCCTGCAACACAATCATGCAATGCTGTGTGGTCAGTTTCTCTGTCAAAACCAGCTCCTGATCCCTAAGCCAGCTTTTCAAAAGACCCTGTCAAGTCAACTGTGCTTTGAACTCCATGACAAACTTCAGGAGGCTGGTCAGATCTCATTGGCTGCAACTGTTGCAAAGGTACTCTTGGACAGCTATGACGTTGACATTGCCAAGAAGCCAGAAAAGCCAAAAGTCGATCCCGCAAAGGAAGATAGTTTGGACTCGTCATCGTCCAATCCTGCGCATGTCTCTGTTGAGCGTGCACCAACGAAACGACGCAGCAGAGAAACCCAGAAGTCCAGGGACGAATTGGGGGTTGCGTCTCCTCGTCACGTTCGCTGCCACTCGTCAGAACCCGTTAAGACGCACGTGGTGTATAGCCCAAGACCCGCGCGAAGAACAGTGAGGCGTGGTAGTGACCCTCCGCCACCAAGCACGATAGAGAAAGCACTTCCAGCAGAGAGCCCTTTGAAAACCAAGCCAACCAAGGCCTGCAGCCCAACACCAGCCCGTAGAACCGTGGGCCTGTCAAGTGCACATAGGGAGAGAAGTTTGAGCCTTGATGCACCTCGGCAAGGAGCGCCCGAATCTCAACCACCGCGAACACTCTCAGAGAGGCCGCGGCAGCTACCAACTGCAGCCAAGAGTTCTGCGCTCGTGGGTCTTAGCGTGGGAAGCAGAGATCAAAACAAAGGAACAACAAAAGTCAGCAGTGGCAGCAGTTCAGACAGGGAGACCCCCGAGGACGCCGAAGTGTCGCCGACCCCAGGATGCTCCGTGGTCGAGCGGGGCAACAACAAGAAGGCTTACGGGAGCGCTCTGCGCATTCTGCCAGCCATACCTGCGTCACCTTTGGATTCACCCATGAGTCCATTGGATAGGGTTGACCCAGAGGTGTTGGCCAGTATGTATGCAGAACAAGATGTGGGCTATGAAAGTGTTTACCAGTATCTCAGCTTGGGTGTTTATGGCTCGAGCCTCGTACCTGCTGCCTTCACAATGCGAGGAGCTGACCTTACCCAGCTTGCCAATGTTGCCGATCTTACAAAGCTTCGAGAAACGTAAGTGCTTCCAGGTTCAGCTAATCTGGTATGTAGAAAAGTACATCGTAATCTGCCTGGTGTTAAGGCCTGTTCTCACTAGCCGCAAGCATCCCATGACAGTACTCCATGAAGCATTTAACCATTAGTACTCCTTAGTGTTTTGTTTTCTTCCACCTTCTCGGGCTCATATAAAGTGGAAGGAGTGTGAATAGTAAGCAGTGGTCTTCTATCTATATGTTGTATGTCTATGTTATATAGGAGTAGACATACATGTGGCAAATATTTAATGTATAATATATACTTATGATGGAGGTAGTTATAACATTTTCAGCTGTGTAGAATGGAGTCAGCTGATGCAAACAGGGGTAATTGGAAACCACTGAAAGACATCTTCATCCTGCAAGGAATGTAACATATACTAAAGATCATGGCAGCTGCATGAAATATACTTCCACAGCATCTACTGTGAAAATCTGGCTTTGACATTTTCGCTTAGAAGGAGGTACTGAAAGCCAGCTTGTTCTAGTAAACCTAGACTGAACCAACAGATCCTGACATCTGTCTTGCCAGACACACAGCAGTTCTTTTGAAGAGGCTGAAGATGTGGCTTTTGCTTTCACAACATGCCATAAAATAGTTGCACCTGAAGTATTGGTTGCACGTTGGCTTGGCTTCAGGTTTAATGTTTTGAGCCAAAAGGTCTTGGTAACTTCAGCAAACATTGTGCAACTCTGCTTTGTCTACTCCTTAGGCTTTCATCAAGGATATCCAATGGGAAGGACACCATATTGAAAAACCTTCGCGGTCTGGAAAACAAGCTAAAGTACTTTTCAGTGGACCAAGCTGCAGATGTGGGTCTTACATCTCCATTGTCTGTGGTACCAGAGTGCACTCCAGGTGTGTTTACAAGCTGTAAAGTCTGATGTGTGCGAGGTGACAAATGTGCCCTTTGTTTCATCTCGGCTCTGGCTGCTTGTCGGCTATGTGCGCACTGCATGAAATGGGCACCCATGTTTGCATAAAGTGCGTGTTACCATTGCTTGGCTTTTCAATTTGCTCTCAGAAAAATAAATACACAGTTGTGTCCAGTAAGTATTGCGCATGTGGATCCATCTTCAGTACAGGTGTTCTGCAAGTTGAAAGCTTTACCCAAGCTTTCGCCTCTCTTCAAAGTACACGGACTTGCTAACTTGATCGGTTTTTGCAGGATCTCCCAGCCACAACCCCTGACTATGTTTTACGTGCGCTGCCCTTGGTTCATTGAGTGTGTGTTGGTCTCTGACGCTCAGTCTCCATGTTGTCTAGGGCAAGCTTCCTGATGACCATTAGCTGCCTCGTCGGTAGCAGCTCTGGGCAATCAAAGTTGCAGCTTGTACCGAGTCAACAAAATTCTTGTCTGTGGTTGCACTTGATAACGAGGAAATCTCGTTATCAGTGTAAATGACAGTGTAGATGGCGTATCAACACTGGAATGACAATTCATGGTTACCACACCACCTGCACACTGAGAGGTCCAACTTTTTTGTCATAAAGTGTGGGGAATTTTGGTCACCGTTCAACATCGCTTGTGTAGTGCAGTTTAACATGGAAGCTCACATACTCGTGGAGGTCTGAAAACTTTGCCGCCAATTTTCTGCAACAATGAGTTCTTTTATTGCGATAGCAATTATATGGGCAGTCTTGCAAGGTTTTTGCCGTCACTGTCACCATTGCTGTCACGTCATGTATGAAGTCCAAATTGATGACAGCCCCCCCGTGCATCATACCTTCCACCCGCGGGTAAAAGCACGCGAGCGGGGGAGGAATGAGGCTGAAGCAGAGATCAAACGAGCCCGGCCCATCTTTGTCGCTCGGAGCACGCAAGCGATAACATCACACTGCTCGGGTGGCCTGCGTTGTAGCACAGGGGAAATGCCCCACCCGTCTATAATGAACATCACAAGACGCGATAGGGAGGAGGGGATGCTGTCAACTCTGGACTTCGTGCGGTTGCCATCGCTGGCTTGTGCGCTATCTTGGCAACCATCAAATGTGCAGCATACTGTGTAGCAGCACCTTGATCGCATGCTTTATTCTAGGCACCTCGCATATACTATTCGCAACGACGGCAATGCCCTCGCCACACAGTGCTCACGCGAATGCGTCTCCGAGTGCCGGAAGGAACGTGCTTGCTTGGTGCCGCTGTGCTGAGCCAAGTTTCTCGATGGTGCAAAGTGCACACCGCTTAGCGCGGTCGCACCGGTGTGAAGCACGGGCTAAAGACATCAAAACAACATGACTTAGCTCGCATTTCTGCTGGGCCGTTGTCTCTGCTGCTCGACCGTCACACGGTACTTTATGCAACTGCATGCCCACTTAATAAGCCCACATTCACTACAATTCAGATTGCTCCTAAAGATGCTACTCTTACTTCATATATCATATCACTCATTGCTATTGCATTCATTGCTTCGCCCTTCTGGTGAAACTGTTTTTTTTTTTCTTGCATTCATTTCGTCAGCAGTATGGGCCTTCAGACGTTAACCTTCCAGTACTACTAAATTTTTAAAGGATAGAAACAGCCCAGAATGACGGAAAGCTGAGCTAGTTGGTAAGATTTCATAGCACAAGAAGGTAAGGTATGCAGACATGTGCACGAGAGAAGTGCGTTTATGTTGTATACTTCTTGTACGTTGTCTCTGTGTGTGTGCATGTCTTACCTTACTTTTTTGCATTATGGAAATAGATTGGTTACACGCCTCTATTCCCAGATGCACATGGCTGCTTGCTCAACATAGCACTTTGGCTTGGTTGAATTGGTTTACACTCAGAGGTACGCAACACGATTTGGACTGAGCCAGCTGACAGACACACATATGAGCAGCAACTTGCAGGTCACATTGACATGAATGAGCCGTGACTTACAGCTTAGCCCTTGTTTGTGTCTGTGTGTCTCCCAATTTCGCCGAAGTCGTGCTGCATATCTCTGAGTTTGCTCGACATTACTGCGTGTGTGTAGTCTGAAAGATGTTTTTGCTATAGTGTAGCACCGTTTTCAAAGGCTATTTGCGATTCTGGCGACTTTCGTTGTAAGCAGTTTGTACCGTACAAGATAAAAGGAAATTTCTTGGTTTCCAAGTACAGTAAAACCTCGTTATAACGAAGTTGAAGGGAGAGTGGTAATTACTTTGTTATAACCATTAGTTTGTTATAACCAATATCGATTTCATCTATAGGAATTTCAAGGGGAATTGCGATTACTTCATTATATCCGATAGTTTGTTATATCCGGCTTCGTTATAACGAGGTTCTGCTGTAATGCACTTTTTCACACTTGCGTGTATAGCAGTTAAACGTCAGTATAACAAACTTCAATATAATGGAATTATGATATAACAAAGTGCTTGGCTTCTTACAACAGCACGTATTTTTTACTTCCATGCAATGAAGCATTTTTATCCGCGATTTGAGTATAACAACTTTAAGTGCTGCTGCAGAGAAAGACCAAGCTGATATATTGAAACTTCTGCTGGTGCCAGTGGTCAGATGGGCAAGATGCACACAGTTTTTGTGAACGCATCTTTAATTGCGAGACAAAGCAGCCATCTACACAGAGCAGCGTCTCTGCTGCCTGTAATGGGGGACAAGGGGGAATCTGGATGCTCGCCTCCTCTCCACCAGAGCAGAGGGAGTGGAGAACATTCATGAGAATCACCAGAAGGCCTTGCGCAACGTATTGCACACCTTTCGTGTGCACTGCACAACAGACCTAGTTCTGTTGTGTTGCCCACGCTGTGGCCTGGTGCCCACTTTGGTGTTTTTGTTATCACTGAGTGTAATGTGATGAGCATGTGTAGCCATAGAAGCGGTAGAACTAAATGCAATGGGCTCTCACTTGTCTTGCAAGAGATTGCAATTGTTTAGGAAGTGGTTGTCACCAAAAAAGCTTGTATCTAGCTCTTGATCCAATATGGTGAGGAAGAAATGTGTCACTGCTTTTTTCTGGAACCACTAGCTATCAACATATCATCTTGGTAGCTAGAGGTAACTTTGGCCTCGCCCTTTTGATTTAAGAGACATCGTAAGTTTTGATAACAAGCCACAGGGGAAGAATGGACGTGATAGCTTTACTTATCACTTGTTACCGCAGTATATGCATTTCTTTATGCTTTGCACATCATGTACGGCTGCTGTGGTGAGGGCATCGATGGTGCGTTATCAAGTTGTGGTGACCAGGTCCCTGGTGCAACAAAACCTTTTGGTAAATGTCACTAAAATAAGTTTTTTTTTCTTACTGGTGCTATTTTACATTCTCACGCAAATTTCTGCATTAGCAAGAATCTCTTGTTGACAATTCATGGCATAAAAAGCTGAATTTCGATGCAAGAAATTTTCAATATACTAATAAGTAAATTGCCACTTTACCAACTTCGTTGTATTGAGGTTTAAGAGCACATAACCAAAAATTCCGGGGCGAGGTATATACATGTGTACTCTATTCGTGATGTACTAATTAATGCATTCTTTCTTTTTATGCAGCTGAGCCCAACTTAAAGCCAGGTGGAAACTTCAGCAAACATCTAACACCAAAGGATGATTCTTGGTCTTTCCTTCCTGGTGGGAACAGCAGCCTCATAGAAGCAACATTGCGGGCAAGGTATAACTTGATTTTCTTTCTATGTCACTATATTTCTCTTCCTCTTTTGCTCTGTTAGCATCTAAACTTTATGGCTGAGTCTAAATGTTTGTGTTGTCATAAAATTAACACAAACAATGATGTGCCCTATCATCACTCAAAATTGCCATTTTATGTTGAACCTCCTATATTTAATGATTTTAGACAGTCATTAAAACAACCTTTGTGTACTTATGTACCAATGACAGCAGTGTTACTCTTGCAATCACCTGGAGGTGTTGGGATTGACCACAAGCTTTCTTTTTTTTCTCTTTCAGCTCAAATGTGAATGACCCGACCATATTTTACCATGGTCCCAGTCTTGTCATGGTCCTTGAAGAATGGCTTGAAGCTCTACATTCCACTCAGATTTCCATAGTCAACCAGATAGCATCTACGGAGACTGCAAAACTTCCTGCTGTTATAAGCCACTGTGATAGCGTACAGAAGTCTCCCAATGAGACATTCTCCTCCCCCAGCTCCCAGGGTGAGACTAGAATCAGCGTGCAACTGAGCCTTATCAAGTCCATCTTCACCAGCGATCCATTTCGCCTCCCCTCCGAAGTGGCAGAGAAAGCTCGGGAGCTGGCGATGCTGTGCTTTCAAACCCGGACACTTGGCAGCGTGGAAAGAGTTGCCGCAAAGGTTTCGGAAGCTGAAGGTCGCGAGAAGCTTACGTCATCAATGTACAACGGCAGCTCTGCTGCCACGGACATGAAGCTCTCCAAGCACAGTAGTACAAATTCGCTCGGCAGTGAGGACACTTCGACGCACTGTGACCTCAGTCTTTCAATGCGGTCCTCGGCGTCCGAAAAGTACGGGTTTCACCTATCCGATATGCCAACCATTGACTCCTGCAGCGAATCGGCCATGTTTCAGAGCATGTCTTCATCTTGCGGAGGTCTTTCAATAAACTTGGACTTTCGGCCTGAAGAATCGGCACAGCAGCCTGATGCAGCTCCTGTGAGGAAGACGTCGCTCAGTCAGCACAGGCAAGAGACTAATGGTGGTGTAGCTGGGAGTGCGAATCAGGAGCAGAGTTTAGAAGGCCTTACCACTGTTCCGGTTGCTTCACCTAGTCAGTCTCCTCTTCGAGAGAATGAGAATGCTAGCGAGTGTGAGACATGGCAGTGCCAATGGAAAGCTCTAGTGTTCTTAGAGACAGATGTCCAGATGCCATCAGTGTGAATGGTTTTGTGGTGCACGAAGTCACGAATTCATGCCAAAGTCTAGCAGGTGAGGGTTTTACAGGCCAAAGAAACTTGTCAGTCTGCAGTGATCTGTCTCCTAGTCAGGGTTCTCAGAGTGAAGCTACGTCAGTGTCCTGGATGCCAATGATTCCACAGAGTAAAGAGAAGACAGAAGTTGTTCAAAAACCATGTGAATGATGCCAAAACTGCACTGTTCATCCGGTATTACTTTCACCTCCTCGATCTTGAACTTGTGTGGGATGTTGTACAGCTAACGGAGAACCCATGTTTTGAGACGTGGAGCACTGTGGTGCTGGGTATGCTTCAAGAACTGAAGGCTCGACATCGGAACGAAAGTGGTCCTGAACATCTGGTCATCATAACACAGCAGGTGCAAAATGTGGCCAGTCAGCCATGGCTACTCCTAGCCTACCTTTTGCTGTAAGTAGCAGATGTTCCACTCTGAAAACAAATGGTGTCTGAATTCATTTCTTCAGCTATTCTTTTCCCATGTTTATTGTAGCTCAGCGGAATGCAATTTGCTAGACTGGGGCATATACCTCAACAGTATGTTTATTCAAGTATGTGCATAGCAAGGTGTTACATTTATTTTCATGAAAGGGAGACAAGGCATTGTCCAAATCAGAGATGAAAAGAGTATTTGTTTTCGCTGACCAGCAGAGGATTGTCTTTTATCTTTTGCTGTTCTTCTGCCTATTCCTGCATCTCAGGTGTCCAAGATCATGAAGTGGTCATGACAGTAAACATGACTTTTCTTTAAAGACATTGAATTTTCAACACCCTTTTGTTGAAAAGACTTAATACTCAGCCACAGCAGAGAGGTTTTGTGTTTCTAATCAGCAATAATGCTCTCCTGCAGACTGCACGAGGTGGCACAAGAGAAAGCAGCGGACACATTCACAAAGAAAGCTAGCTGTCTGTCAGCAAGAGACATCCTCTATTTCACTCAGCTGTGCAAGGTGGAATCCCTTTTTCTCGGAGCCATGCAGGGTGCTTTAAGCTGCTTCACATTGCCGCAAATGTAAGCTAACACCTTTGTCAAACATGCGTTGCATGGGCTTGCTTGTGCTATTTGCTTTGTATGAAAAGCTAATCCTAAAAAGAAAGGGGTAGCTCAATTGCTGAAGTAACGTGAAGCCGCGTGGCACTTGCTGGGTTCGTATTATTCAAGGCGCCCAGAAACATTTAAGAATGTGAGCACCAAATCCTTGGATGTGGCCAGTATCGAGAGCTGCAGAAACACAGGGCTCTACATTTGCCTCAGCAGCAGCTGTTACAATGAGTAGTACTCAAGCTATTGATTATGTATGTGAGCTCTTCATCTGTGCTGTGAATGCTCACTGGCAGTCAAAAGCCATAGATGAAGGGAAGGCTAGTTCACGCGTTCCAGGGCCTGTCGGTGCTGGAAATGTAATTTAGCTCTTATGACAAACCCTGAAAGCCTCCCTTACAAGGGTTGTTGAATTTTTGCTGTGGGTTGGAACGTAATGCATGATTTTCCAAGGGATGCTCAGTGACTGAAACAACTTTGGAGAGGTATAGAAGTTATCTATAGTATGATATTAAAGGAAATGGCAACATTGTTTGAGTTTGAAGTGGATATTCTTGGTTTCCTGTTTTATGTGTGTACATGTATGTGTATCTTTCCAGGCTCTCGTCATTTCGCAAGTACCTTGAGAATGAGGAGGTCCGATGGGAGTGGGTGGTGCAGTGCTTGCAGTCTGTAAATAATGAGTGCCTCAAGTGTTCCTGTGGAGCTCCGAGGTGAGAAAGCCACGCATGAACACATGCTTCAAGTTCTAATGTCGGTAGCCGCTCACATTTCACATATTTCTCAGCATATGTAGGAGCTTGATGAAAAAAATGGCTGTAGTATGTCTTTGAAAACTGCCTGTACTCATTTAAGTCGCATAACTGGAACAGTATAATTTAGAACGATTGAACGCTGGGCCAGTTGGTAATCCATGACAGAGACGAACTGCGCGAAATAAACAGGGACGTGTGTGCGTGTCCTCCTTGTCCCTGTTTATTTCGCTGCAGTTCGTCTCTGTGATGGAACAGTATAATGAACTAACAAGCAGTGAAGCCTGGGAAAGCACAGGGGAAGTTATTGAAGTTTCTTAGTTGTAGTATTGTAATTGTGGGGGGGGAGTAAGTAGAAAAGAATTAAAGTGGACGAAAAGACGAACCTGCCTTTGGTGGGAACCGAACCTACGACCTTCGGATAATGCGTCCGATGCTCTACCACTGAGCTACGAAGGAGGTCGTCCACCCGTGCACTTTACTGGGTAATTATGTACATATAATTCTGGGAGTGTTAGGCAGCACCACTCATAGCCATGGTGGCGAACCTGCCTTCAGTGAGAACCGAAGGCAGGTTCGTCTTTTCATTCTCTTTTAATTCCTTTCTACTTACTCCCCACAATTACAATACTACAACTAAGAAACTTCAATAACTTCCCTTGTGCTTTCCTAGGCTTCATTGCTTGTTGTTCATTAAGTTGTTTCTGACAAATAAACGAGCCCTTGACCCCCTTCCCTTTGACTATAACTGGAACAGTAGTCATTTCAAAATGAAGTATCAAAGAAGCTACCACAGTCAGCTTTATTTAATCTTCTAATACTTAAACCAGCATCGCCGTAACAGTGCCACTTTCCCATTATTATTTTGTCATGGTGGATGGATTAGTTGTTCTGCTTTCATCGCATCTTTAGTGGAAGCAAAGAAGTTGCAGCATCTGGTGAAAGTTCTCAGTGCTCTGCTAAGGAAATAATTCAAGAGTTTGATGCAATTCCACCGTAGTGGACCACTGTGTCCCACGCAGTTTTAAAGGCAGGTATTCTCAGAATGTAGGAACCGAGAGTTGACATAAGATTTTGCTATTGTGTCAGCTTTGCTCAAGTAAAACAAGGAAATTGTCAGCTGCTGAAATTGGGAGCATTCACTGTAGTGTTGTGCTCAAGCGAGCATCAGCGGGCCATCAAAAAGACTAGAAATGAACGAGCGTTCTTCAAAAAATAAGAGGGGCAGCTTCACTGTGACGCGCAAAGACTGTGCAAAGAACGAAGTTGACGGCTCCACCTTGCTTCATCTCGGTTGGGCTAAGTTTTCACGAGATTTCTGCACGGCATCACCAGCAACTGCAATGAACACTCACATTCTAAAGTATTACAGTGGTGTTTCTATTTTTTCATTGCAGGGCGTCCTCTTTGTAGTCGTCTGCTATTTTGCTATAGCATCTGATGAAACACCTTGAGGTTTATGTAGCACCGGGCTGAGGCCATGAGTGCAAGAGAAGAAAGCAGTCTGATGGAGTGGCTCTGCCTTTATGTAGCATATAGCAGGCTGAACGCATGAGCTTAAGAGAAGAAAGAAGTGGGTGTGCAAATGCCACAGATTGGGCATTTTACAAAAGTGTATGTGCACTTATTTCATGATGATAATTCTGTGCTTATGCCTAATGGAAAATATCAAGCTTAAACAGCTCCGGTGTTAAAAGTGTAATTTGACTCCAGCCTAGGATAGGAGATTCAATTACACCGTTGCCACTTGCTGGGTAACCATTTCTGGACAACATTAACAGAAAGAATGCGGCAGTATTATGTGGTGTAGAAGAATTTTGAAGCCCATTTATTTCATTTCTTTTACATTTTTTTTTTTCCAGCTACAACTCGCACAAAACTAACTGGCCTATGTATGAGCACTTAAAAGCCGTGTTGTGCAACAAGGACTGGATCTCCCAGAAGAGCTTGGAGCTTTGTCGGACATATGCGTAAGCAAAATATGTTTTTGTTTTGCTGCCCTTGGTTTAGCCACAGCAGCTTTTGACAATGGCAGACATATTTACTGCAGAATACTTCCTTACTTGAAATAAAATGACGAGGCACGTAGTCGTAGTAGTAGTATGCAGTAGTTGCAATGAAAGCCAAAGTTGGTGCAGTGGGTTGATGATGTATATAAAAACATTGTGTCTTTACGTGGTGATAATGTCATCACATGTCTGCTAGAAAATACATGAATACACACAGGTGCCATAGCTAGCTACCACTATGACCGTACAAGTATTGCGTTGTAGGCGAGACTGCGCAGTTTCCTCTTATAGTAGCCGACTTCATATTTACGTCAGGTTTTGGCCTGGCTACCTCTGTGCACTGAAGCACCTAGGTCATCGGAAGGAGCACCTTGTGAACGTGATACAGCTGGGAGATGCTGAGCTGCTTATGCGAGACAATTTTTTAGGTAATTCTTTTTTGCTGCTTTTCAAGTGTGTTACACTTGCACTTGTATTTACTGTAAGGTTGCATGCAATTTCTTTTGCGAACACACTGTTTTGCAACACTCACCATATAATGCTATGCAATAAAATGGAAATAGTAATGACGTAGAAAATGGTGGTGCCTTTGTTCACAGTGCATGTTGACGTTCCATGGCTTTCTCCAGGCAGCGAGCACAGCAAATAATGAATCATGGTGCCGGAAATGAAGATATTGACATGAACACTTTTTAACTCTTTCGTGGACTGCCTTTTCAGAATTTGTTCTGCATGTTATCGCTTAGCACAGGCTGCACTTACGTAAATGTTGCCGGCTGTCCTACTTATTTTGCATGCATGACGCATACATGCGAGTATGCTCCAGATCTGGCATGGGCGTAAGTGATAAGGCTGGAATGTTTTATGACACATCTCCGAAAGCTGGTGCATTTCGCCACTGATAAGTTTTTATCGACAGCCGACGACTGTGCTCGCTGCTATCATTGTACATGTGACTTGCTTGCTTTGCTGAGCACGGTTCCGCCCAATAAAAAGTTCCATCTTTAAATATTTGGATTCTGCATCCTTCATCATCACGACCATGTGACAATATATATTTCTCAAGAAAATTTTTGCTGTTTGTTCTATGTTTTTCCTAGAGCCAATGGTCAAAATTTTCCAGAACTGTTGCTTACTAGCGTCATGTACTCTAGAACTACGCAAATAGCAAAATTTTGAGTGCAAAACAAATTTTAATATTAATGTTTGAGTGCAAATCCAACCACATATTTTTCTAATGTTGTTAGACTATTTTTCAAAACATTCGCTGTTAAATTACACCGAAGATGTACTGCTAAACAAGAACAAAACACAAGTTTACTGCATGACTAGTTCGCTTATGCAGTGTCATTCCAAGAGGGAGAAAACTGAGCAGGACCTGCAAGAACAGTCCAGCAGAGAATTCTCAAGATGCATGAGATTGTTTCCTAGCAGTACAGAAGTGTTAGCTTCGCCGCAGCACATAAGCGTTGGCTTTGCCACAGCACATCAGCATTATGGAGTGAAGTGTACTGCAAGCGGGAATGGCCACTTATCACGTGACATTTTGCCCCTTAATTAAAAACCTTGAATAGCTTTCATAGTAAGAGTTGGATGCAAATCAAATTGAATAGGCAGGGCTATTAGAAAGATACTCAAAAGTTTGAATATTCGCACGCCCCTAATATACTTTACTGTGGTATGTATATTTGGTGTGTATAAATGGATACATTTTATGCGATGCCCCCTTTACACAATGCTCCCCGTGGGGCCTGTAAGGTAATTTGAAATTTAAAAAAAATTAATATACTCTGCTAGTCTATTTCATCAGTCTTCCCTTTTATCTGAATCTTAATTAGCTCTATTGCCATTGTTCAGAATTCCTTGGATCCTGCAAGTGCATTTCCTCAAACCACTGTGGTGGCATCTAGGGTTCGTGCCAGAGTCTCCCCAGGAATGGAAGTTGGCGATGGAGCTGGTCAGTCGCCACCGCACCGAGAGAGTTGTCGTCACGTGCCTGTCGTGTGGAAAGCCGCACAAGTCGATGGAGAGCCATACACCGCTGACTGTTCAGAGCGTAGCGCAGCGCATGCTGGCATCCCTGGGATTTGAGCAGGCGGCCACAATCCTGCACGAGCTGAATCTGCCCCGCAACTCCTTGGGCCAGGGCTTCTATCTTGCCAGCGTGCTTCTAACACTTATTGAGCAGCAACAGGCGTGAGTGGGCTCTTCTTTTTTGGTGGAAACAGTTGTGTCAGTGCTCTAGGAGGCAAAGCAAACTCATGCATTGCTTGTTAATTTTGCATGCTTTCTATGCGTTTTTTTGCCAGAGCCGTCATCGTGCATGTGCTAAGGTGGCGTGTGCCTCAAAATATTTTGCTAAGACACTGCAGCTGTTGTGTCGCTGTCCATTCTTGACAATCACTAATGTGTTGCTGATACAGTCAAACCTTGGTATAACAATATTTACAATGTAACAAACTATTCCTCATTTCTGTCTTTTTAAAGATTTCATTCAAGCACACATATTTCATTTTCTTTTGATGTAATGAAGTACATAAGAAGCGTTCACAAGCAAAAAAAGGCGAATTAAGAATGAACTCTGGGAACGATTGTAAAGCATGCCATTATGGAATACCTTTTGACCACCTAGAGTGCTTTAATGTGTGTTTGTAGCAGCCACATCTGTTCGCTGCCATGAGACCATGATAAGGACTTTATGGTTGACATGCTTTCTTGATGTGATTCATGGACAGTGCCTCCGGGTTTGGGTTTCATATTCGGTAAAAGTGCCGCACCATAACAGCCACAGCAGTATTGCGCGAAGCGAAATGGGCAGATGCTTGGTATTGCTTCTCAAGTCACCTGTAATATTTTTACGTGCACACGTGAAAAAAAAATATAGGAGTACAGGAAGGATTTAGGCATTGAACTGGAAAGTTGAAACTTCAATGAAACACAGTTTGCGATGACATTTTTCACTGTGTGTACTGTGTGTGTTTTATATTGAGGTGCAACTGTGTCGGGTTATTTTTCATTTTTTTATAACCGGTCATTTTATTCGCCTTATTTTTGTTCTTTCAATGTAAATTAATATGTACATAGTACCACACCACGTGTCTTGTTGAACCCACTCACTTCATTGTCATTGTGCATGCTTGTAGGCATATGTACGTGCTTCGCGTTGTTTCTCTCTGCTCCGTATGAAAGTCAAATGTGGAGAAAAATATACAGCAGCAAAGTTTGATTGATTGATTGATTGAGGTTCGGTTAGGAAAGGACGCTAATTTCTGCAGCCCATTTAGGGAGCACGGCTAAGCGTCCGTGTGGGTGGGGGAAAGGGAGTGAAAGAGATGGAGAGGAGAGAAAGGCCGTAGTGGAGGGCTCCGGAAATTTAGACCACCTGGGGTTCTTTAACGTGCACTGACAACGCACAGTACACGGGCCACTGGCATTTTCGCCTTGCAAAGTTTAGGAGCACACTCACTGTGATTAAGTCAATCAATGAATAGTATCTGAATGCCCCTACCTGCCACGTTGGCTGTGAGGGTGTGGCATCGAGTGCCATGCACAATCTTGTGGGTTCAATTCCCAGCTGTGATTCCTGCATTTTCAGTGATGTGATAGCTGCGCCAATTGCGCCAAATTGCGCCAAAAGGCAAGTCCTGCTACATCCCGCTACATTTTTGCTATTCTTCGCCAAACGCGTGTTTTCACATTCCGAAAACGAAACTAATATCTCGAGGTCGAAACGCCCACTCGCCGCACAATTGCGAGCGACATCAGTCCTCACGTCGACATCGATCTTCATCGCCATTGCACACTTCGCGCGTAAAAAGCAAGGAAAACATGAGCGCATGTGTGGTCAAGTCAAACTACTGGACAACAGAGTGTCGGAACGGAACGAAAAACGAAAACGAAAAACGAAAAAAACGATATTTTTGACCGGAACGAAAACGTAACCGGAACGTTATTTATTATTTCGTTCCGGAGCAAAAACGAAATATTTTTTATCGTTTTTCGGTTCACGGGAAGACTTTACGATCCGGAACAACCGAGGTCATGCAACGTGAGCAATGATGCATAACTCTGGGTTCAACGTCAGCACGCATCTTGGGCAGGTGTTTCAAAGGAAAGATGCGTTGAAATAATGCAGGAAACCAAGAAAGGGGCAACCATAGCTGTTTGTATTAAATTCAAGCGGAGTTTCGCGTGCCTCTCACACAGGCCGTCGTGGAGAGGGCGTTGTCGTCGCTTATGTGTTGAAATTTTGAGACGAGCGCAAAGAGCGGCAACCGGAGCTGTACATGTTAGCGCAAGTGGCCCTTGGTGTGCCAGCCACACAAGTCAGCGTTGAGAGGGCATTTTCGGCACTCACTTTCGTTTTGTCAGAGCAGCTGCCTCGCTTATCGGCGAGTACACTTGATGACCTGCTGCTTCTCAAAATCGTGTGCCCCCTTTGACGAAAATTCGGGATTCAAACTTGACGAAAAATGAATACCAAGTTTTTGTTGTGTCCTTGCTTCGAAACTTTTTGCGACTTCCCTCATAGTCACACCGTGGCGTTATGACGTAAAATCCCAACAATTATTATCGCATTTTTATGTATTAGTTCAGTAACTTTTGCTGTTTTTAAAAGGTACTTTTAATATTAAGTATTTTGTTCGTTCTTATTATTGAAAAAAATAACGTTATGAACCGTTACAGAACGTTTATTTTTCGTTCCGGAACGAAAACGGAACGGAACATTTTTCTGCGGAACGAAACGAAAACCGGAACGAAAAACATTTCGTTCCGACACCTTGCTGGACAATGATGTGCTTGGAATGCTGCAGTTCCAGCGACTTTCTTGTTGTCCATTTATAAGTGCTGTCCTATAAGAGTTTGGCAGCTATAACACAACACTGACCATATAAATTAAATGATGCTGCTGAAGTTCTAAAATTGGTTATTTGGGCCAATATATGATGTTGCACAATTGCCTCATTTTAATTAAATTATGAGGTTTTACGTGCCAAAGCCACGATCTGATTATGAGGCACGCCGTGTTTGGCAACTCCAAAATAATTTGGACCACCTGGGGTTCTCTAATGTGCATCTAAGTACACGGGTGTCTTTGCATTTTGCCCACATCGAAATTCCCTTAACACCATCTTTACGGCACATCTCTTTGTTCCTGAAAGCTTTCTCCTTATTTTACTATTTTATTTCTCGCAAAGTCAGTTTCTCCACTTGGCAATGAGCCTTGAGCTACTCCCAAAGCCCGCTTCCCTGCTCCAAAATGCCCTTTTGGCTGCTCCAAAAAGCTGCTACAAAACGGCTTCAGCCAATCACATCACTGCATTTTCATTAGAGCTGAATGCAAAAGCACTTATGTAGTTCATTGATTGAGGTGCACGTAAAAGAATGCTCTCTTTGTGGTAATCTTCATAATGCTGATGCTACATTGCTGTTTTGGATCAACAAGCCAGTCACCCCACTGTAAATGCCTTAAGGACCTGCCTGACTGGACTAGCCTGAACGGATTGAGGACAGGTTGTCTGGCCTGCTGAAACATCCATAGATCTCGCGTGTTGCTGACATCAAAATTCTGGCGTCTCTGTAAACCTTTGACGAAATCCAAGGTCTTACGGCAACCCACCTGGCCGGGGAAGTGCATGCTGATTAGACGTGGAGAGATACACCGACCAAAAGAAATAACTGAAATTTACTTGACTAAACCTTTGTACGACCTAAGCCAAGGTAGTTCACCTTTCTTCTTTCCCTCTCTTTTTCTTAACTAAAAAAAATTAAAAGTAACCTTTGTCATTCATAATCTGGCACAATTTCTTACATCAAAATTCTGGCGTCTCTGTAAACCTTTGACGAAATCCAAGGTTTTACGGCAACCCGCCTGGCCGGGGAAGTGCATGCTGATTAGACGTGGAGAGATACACCGACCAAAAGAAATAACTGAAATTTACTTGACTAAACCTTTGTACGACCTAAGCCAAGGTAGTTCACCTTTCTTCTTTCCCTCTCTTTTTCTTAACTCAAAAAAATTAAAAGTAACCTTTGTCATTCATAATCTGGCACAATTTCTTACATCAAAATTCTGGCGTCTCTGTAAACCTTTGACGAAATCCAAGGTTTTACGGCAACCCGCCTGGCCGGGGAAGTGCATGCTGATTAGACGTGGAGAGATACACCGACCAAAAGAAATAACTGAAATTTACTTGACTAAACCTTTGTACGACCTAAGCCAAAGTAGTTCACCTTTCTTCTTTCCCTCTCTTTTTCTTAACTAAAAAAATTAAAAGTAACCTTAGTCATTCATAATCTGGCACAGTTTCTTACCACTTATGCATGTGCTGTCTCGCTTCATTTATTTGGTAACCACTTTCAGGAGATCCTTCATTTACTTGTACCTTCTTTTGTACATTTGTGCTGGAAGAGCAAGAGCTCTTTTCAAGTTTACTTTTTCTCTGAACGGCCTAATTTTGCTGAAAGTTGAAAGCTACAGAATCACTGAGTTATGGAAGTATGCGCACATTCTGCTCAGTGCCCTGAGCCACCGCATGTTGTCTCGCCTGGAGAGCTATGTCTGGTCACGGAGGCCTGTCACGCTGCCGCCTCAGGTAGCGGATGTCCTTGACAGGGAGAAGCAGGGTCTGGCGGGCCATGATGACCTGACAGATGTACAGGTAAATGCTTCACACCTTGACCTGCTGGCAGGCCTGTTAGCAGGAATTTTTTTTTTTTTTTTTCAAAAAGAAGCGGGTAGTTGTGTGGGGGTGCTTTCCTGAAATAGTCAAGGCCTGCAGCCTATTTGGGGAAAGCACCTATTTTTCAGTAATTATATTTTCAGTAAAAATTGCAGTATGTGAATTATCACTGTTTAGATACCATTTTGTTAATAGATTTGTATTTTTAGTTTTGGGATAAATCTTCCTAATAATATTAGATATAAACTGAAATTTCAAGGTTGGGACGGGGGGGAGGCCTTTCCCCTGCCTGTGAGCATGCCTCCCGGCTTGAATATTCACACACTCTTTCTCCTTGTGGATGAGCATGGCAACACCAATCCACAAAGCATGTAACAGGTTTGCTGAGCGGCACTAGTATGTCTTTTGTTGAGAACAGTGGGCACAAGGACAACTTTCATCATATGTGCTAGGAGATATATTCTGCGTAAAATTACCATTTGCAGTTGAGCTTGCTTTTGTCACCACTTCAATTCCTCTCTGTTGTAACTGCATCTAAATAAACTTGATATGTGATGACGATTATTTACTGAGGTGTTAAGTGGGTCAAGTTAATATGGAACTTGGTGATCTCTGATACAGCTCTAACAGATTTCTTGTAGTGCTGAAATGTGAGAGACAGTCAGTATAATTAACACTGTATAGTAGTGACATAAGAGGTTCGTGTGATAAAGTTAGTAATTAGCTTTGCAATTAAAATATGGAATGCACAGATGTTGGAAGGTTTTATAGCTGCAACAAGGCCTTTCATTTTTCTTATCTTTGCAGCTGCAGGGATCATATGTGGAGGAGCCTGAAAGCCACTGGGGAGGCAACATTCCTCTTCTCTCAAATTGTCTTCTTTGTGGGCTGCCTCTGGGAACTACTGTTGGTGCACATGCTGTCGTTATGTGCCACTGTGGTGAGCATATCTTGTTCTTACCATCAAGGCTTCGGTAATTTTACTCTTGTTAATTATGGAAATTGGACGTTAATTCACTATCACCTTTAAAAGAAAGGTACTAAATTGAGGTAGACTGGCAAACTTTCGTCTTAGAGTGTGCCTAGCGGAAATAGCTAGATTACTGGCATTGACAATGGCTGTCATACTTCCCA
The DNA here is from genome assembly GCA_013339685.2 of Hyalomma asiaticum. Classification (NCBI taxonomy): domain Eukaryota; kingdom Metazoa; phylum Arthropoda; class Arachnida; order Ixodida; family Ixodidae; genus Hyalomma; species Hyalomma asiaticum. The sequence goes on from CM023483.1 coordinate 56,553,698, forward strand.
TATTGAATTTTGCATACAAGTCAGTGCATCATAGTCAGTAAGTTATACTGGTATTTGGCAATATCCTCACATATGCAAGTTCTATTTTGCATTAAAAAAAAAGTCTATAGATTTTCCCAAGTTAATTTATCATTTAGTAATTTAAAGGATCCGTGAAACGTGTTTTTGACATTGCGTCACTGCTTAGGCAACACAATTATGAAATCATTCACACCGTAAATAAAGCGAAGCACCATGCGCTAAGGCAGCTATGGGCTTATTTCTGTCGCTTTCTTCCTTACCACTGCTGTTCCTCCTCAACTTGATCTGCTGCGGAGTGCGCGCTAGCGACGACAGCGCCTCCCGCGTCAGCCGCTCTGCCGAGCCCTCCGTAGTGACATAGCGCCCCGATAACCTCACTGAGGTCGCCCGCCTCGGCAGTGCTAGCCTCTGTAATAGAGTGCCGGCGACTCGTATGTATGCCGCCAGATGCCGCGACGATACCGTTGGCTGAAACGAAGGAGTACGTTGTAGAAGCACGTTGTTCGCAGCTAGGTTTTGAAAATTACATGCACGTCACTGGTTCGGGGCCAATCAGCGACCTCTCATTCGATCGGTCGATGGCGGGGGCGTTTGAAAACGCCTTTTGGCGAGCCGCTGAGATCTTTTGCGATGCACGTGTTGAAAACCTTATTGTAAGTTCCACACTTTACGCACAGCGCTGAAATCTGCCCTCAAATGATCCTAACGACTCACTCTACTGGCTCACCATGTATGCACAAAATCGTCAAAACCGTTTCAGGGTCCCTTTAACATAAAACATTACATACTCTCTATTGGTAAGCACTTAGCTGTAGTGGGATGATGTGAGGAAGAGTTGGTGCGGAATTTTTAGGCAGTGATTACACTTTTATGTCTATACGATTTTTAATGAGACAGGTTTCCTGCTCTTTTAAAAATAACCCACAAGTTGAGACAAAAAATTTTGTTGTAGGTTTCCTTTGATGGCTTCGTAGGTAGCTGCTATGTGTCGTTTAGGTGTTTAAAGGGACACTAAAGGCAAACAAGTTTTTTTGATAGAGCGGTGGGTGAATGTTTAAGAAGGTCTAAAATGTCCATATCTTCAACAACACTTTAGTTATTAAGAAATCTAGGTCAGTGTAGGGCACGGTTAGTGCCATGAGTGGAAAGATCTTACACCTGGCCCCAGTGACGTCAGCAGGTCAAGAAAAAAAAAAGGTTACTGGTATTCAAACTGTCAGTAATAAAAAAGGTCATTGCAGCGCATTAAAAGATGGGACAAAATGCTGCTTGCTCATTTCTGTTCCATTAGAAGCTTCAATCATCTCAAAAAGCAGCGGTTGGCAGGAGGTTTACCCACAGGTTTATCTGCTCACAACAGTAGCTAAACTTCTTTATCTCCTGCTTGCTCCTGCCTCTTCGCACAGCTGGTTGGACCATCTGGACTGCCAGCCATTAGAGAGAGAAAACAGCGAATCTGTGTTGCCAGGCCGTTCAAGGCAGGCAGTTTGAATAGTTCTAACGGCACGTTGACCACTACTGACCACACTGACCACTATTTTTTGGGCTGTGCGAATATTATAAATTTCAGATAATTTTCAAATAGCGCTTGCTATTCGATTCGCACTTGACCTTTACTGTTTGACTATTTGAAGCTGATAATTAAAACAAAAAAATATGATGTCTCGTGACAAGTGGCCCATTCCCGCATGCAGTACGCTTTACTGCATCACACAAGTGTACTGCAGCGAAACTAATACTTATGTGCTGCGGTGAAGCCAACGTTCGTATACTGCGGCGAAGGTAACATCCGTGTACTGCAGTGAAGTTAGCTCAGCTTTCTATTGCACAGTTCTGTGTTGGACTGTTCAGGACTTTGGAACGACACCGTGGAAGTACACTAGTCATGCAATAAGTTTTTCTTGCTTTTGTTTAGCAGCACATTCTCCGTAATTTGACATGGTATTATTAAAAAAATATTCGAAAGTAATTCGAAAAAAATTTGATTCGATGTGCACTTGAACATAAATATTCGAATTCGCTTCAAACTCAAAATTTTGCTATTCGCACAGCTCTACTATTTTTGTTGAAACTAGGCACTTTCATCGCATGAAACAAGCATTATAAGTTTCCTTGAATGGTATTTCAACGGTCCACGTTGACTTAATATTTGCCTTTAGTGTCCCTTTAAATATAGCAAAAGCTTTTTTTAAGGGCCTGGCCATGTCCATCCCACATTGGTACAGCCAATATTTCAATTATAATGTCCTCCAATATTAGCTACAATAAGAGCTATGAAGCACAAGAACTTCGTAGACCAATTTAATACCCTCTCTAATGACCTTGACGTGTCTGGTGATTTTTAATTTACTGATTTTGTAACAATTCATTGTGCCCACCATCACAGGTCACTGCTTCCATGAGAGCTGTCTTCCTAGTCCGGGAGATTTTTGTGTAATCTGCAAGGAGGAGGACATCTGGAAGCGATGATAGAGTTTGTGATGTTATGGCACATTCGAGTCGATGATGGCTACCTGCCATGCTGCCAACACAGCACCGCCTTTAACTCCTGCCAGGATGCGCCTCATCAGAAGGAAGTGTTTCGTCCTCTGGATTTCTTTGCTTACTGTGTATGTGTGTGCGTCGTCGTCGAGACGAGTGGCAATAGCGGTACTCTGTGCCATGTTGTGTGCTGATCCTTGGAAATGCGCTGTGTTGTCCTCAGGTTGCACTGTGCCAGGTTGTGGAACCGTTGGCATTTTGCAAGTTACCTGTTAGCCAGTTCAAACCACTTTGTAGTGAGAGAACGCGACCTTTCCCCCCTGTGAGAAGCTAGACATTGTTTTGCTTAGCAGCTTGCTGGTGAATAGGTGGTTCAGGTAATACTTGCTTTGGTGTATAAGTGGCAGCCACGTGGAATATATTTGTAAGGATTTCTGAAGACCTGGATAGCTCATGTGCATAAAGATAATGAAATCACCAGAGAAGCTGTAAAGAGTTGTAAGCCATGTAAGGAGTGTAGCCACATTTGAGTAAAACAATTTATGAAATCCTGTCCATCAGCTTTCTCTCAAGCTTCTCTTGAAGAGAAATAACACGCCTAACAGACCACCTTCCTACCAGAAAAATGAAACAGTTGCCAAACTAAGAGCAAATAGCAATGTCCTTGTATAGGGTTTAAGGATGTACATACGTATTTAGCATTTTCCTGCTTTTTCTACTTTTGTCCTAGCAGTATGAATTTCAAGTCTTTCGTGTTCTGCTGTCTCTAGGCACGGTACCTTTCAGAGTAGTCTATCACTTCTAGGTGAAAAACGGTAACTGATGTTGCTGAGAGTGAGTGTCCTTGTATAGAAGACAAGGGCAAGGAATTGGAAAGGATAGCAATACTAGAGTGGGTGCATGCATTTAGCGAAGCACGCGCAGGTAACAGAGCTGACATGGAAGCCTGAAGAATGGCTGACAGAGCTCAAATAAGTGACCATGTGGCAAAAAGCTGGAATAAGCTCGATGTCAAGATTCCCGATCAAGAAGTGCATGACTTTAATAGCTGTACAGCAAGCATAATGCAGAGGGGGCATTGCTGGTTTCAGAGCTGTGTTGGATTGCTGCTGAGAAAGCGTGCTTCAATATCTTGAAACCTAGTTTTCTAAAGGGGACTTTGTAGTCTTAAAGAGTTTGCACTTTTTGTAGAGTGTAGAGCAAATGTGCTGGCTGGAAGGGTCATTGATTGCAAGTATGGTGCAGCCATTTTGCTATACGTGATTAGGTAATTTTACTATGGGGGATATTGTGGCTGATAACTGCTGGTTAGTGCTGTTGCTGAAATCGCTGGCAAAAAGTATTTCTTGAGGTTGTCTCGCTTAGAAGCCGCCTCAGCATCACATTTCAGCTGCCTCACACTCTTGACAAAGGGTGCTGTGGAATGGACATGCGCATGCAAAAATTACATCTAAAAGCGCACATTTCACGTGGTTGCCACTTTGCATATGGCTGTCCCTTCTTACTCAGAACTGCTTGTTTTTCATCATGCAGTGAAACCATGTTGGATCTCTTAATTAAGGTAACAGTATTGCGTCTCTGATCTTAATTGTTTTGAGAGTGCTGTTTTATTGCAATATTCTTGCAACTGCCACAGGGCTCAAGGGATGGTGGTAACAACTTAGTTCCTTTTATTAAGTTATTTTTAATTGAGAGTATATTTTTATCTGCATACATATCATATCTGCACTCTATTCAGGACCTTGAACTGGTTCCTGTAGCTGAACGAACCTGACTTACGGATTCCACTTACTCGAGGCACTGAAATTTAGCGTGCAAGTATGAGGAAACTTCTCCTACTCATTGGATGCTGCTTTACAATGTCATATAGGAATCATTTAATGTTATCTGACTACACACATTCACAGGCCTTCCTGTAAAAGATACTCTGTACCATAATTTTATTACCTGTATGTTAGTTACATGTGATGTTGTGTTGACTGATCAGCTAGCAACTTCAGTTTTATTAATCATGTGCTTAAGGTACTATCAAACCTCATTTAACAAATCACCATTGTAAGTGTTTCGAGGTTATACTGTATATGCCAATATAGAAATTGAGACTAAAGGGAATGGATTTGCAATGAGGCCCACACAAGAATTATGCAATTTGCTAAGCGGTTACACTAAAAGAGATATAACATTCTGCTTTGAAATACAGACTTTGTTTAAGCATGTAGTTTTGAAATCTGTTTCTAAAGTCTATCAGCCACCGCTGTCATTGCCACAAGCTCCTGTGCATATTAAGTGGTGAACTGTTAGAGCTTATTCATGCTGGTAAAAAGACTGGAGGACATTGTCTTGCTGTTCATCTTGTCAGCTGTTGTACATTTAATGCCTCCACTAACCATATGCCTGGAACATGATCCACGAGCAGGCTGCCCTTCCCTCACCTGTTTTTTGCATGTTATCTCTCTCTCTTCTGGTGCAGTGGCAAGTGCCTCTCATGGCAGCCCTTTGTAAACATGCCAGCAGAGTCGTGACGCATGATACTTGGAAGCAGCCCAAGCAGCTGCAGGTGTTAAATCACGTGACTCATTGGTACAGTGGCGAGCACTCTCCCACGGCATGTAGCTGCGACATGTGCCAGGGCGTTTTCTAAGGGAAAAGGAGTGACGTTCAAGGTATATGGTTAGGTAGGCACTTGCTAGCGCTTGCGTATTCGAAGCTTTGGTATTAAATCTCGCCGCCAGCAAGGGCCAGTGACTGCAGCTTTACCTTGCACAAGCTGGAATGTTTATACAAAGAGTGATGGCTTTTACATTTTTGAGGTTAACTGTACACGGCTGTCATTCTGAAGCACAAAAAGAAAAATGCAGCATGGCTTTCTATTCCTTAACGCGATGTTTTTGCTGTTGGTAAGCATCGTCATAAAGCAAGTCCACTTTGCATATCAAATATGGAATCTGCTTTCATGCTTTCAGATGTCTTCGGTAAGAACTGTGGCCGTTTATATTGCTTTATTGTGTCCCATAACTTGCCTTTGCAATGTTCTTTCTAGCAAGGCTCTACTGTACTTGTATTTGAAAATTCTTAAATGTTCTTTTTACAAGCTTTCCGACAAGGTGTCTTTCTAACAACCAAGCAACAACGAACGAGGTACCATGTTTCTAGTCTCACAGTACAGGGCATGGAGAGTCCATTAATTTATAACAACATCCTAAGTACATGAATAGATCATGATGTATTGCTATATTTTTAATTTTATTTTAGTTTCGGTTTTAGAATTTTCTGGTCAGTTTGCTTAGCCAAATATAGATGCATATGAGCAAAAGTGTTACACCTGTTATTTGAGGAGTCACTTTGAGCTTGTCTAAAGCTGAAATTGCTTACAGCATTGAATTGTCTATTGCAGTGCATGCTAGGGCTTGCTGAAGCATGTTAAGAATACATGATTTGCGTATTCTGTGTGCGCCTGAAGAACTTGGGTCTGGTGCGATCTCGTCTATATGAAAGAGGTTGGTGTAAAAGACTCTTTGGAACTACTGCTGATTAATGTGCACTCAAGTTTGACGTACTGGACGTATAAAACATTGCTGTGCATTTTGACTGCACAGTACGTTATTCAGAACAAACCCCTTATTTTTTGTTGCATTCAAGGTCAGGGGTTTGATTCCAGACACTCCAAATACTATATTTCGATACGGAGCCGAAAGCAAAACTTTTTGTGTACTGCATCAAGAAATTATTGCTCATTGATAAACATGAATAGGCAAAACTAATCTGCAGCTCTCCTCTGTAAAGCTTTCACCGCCCTTTGGTTGAGTTATTATAGTCAATGGTCAGTAAACTGAATGTGTCTATAGACCTTTGCAATGCCTTACAGAAAACATAGACTTTTTCAGTAGTTATAAAATAAGACTCTCACAGTCTGTCACTGTTAGTGTGCGATCGTTCTCATCCTAACACTTTTAACAGATGATGTGTAGTTTTAACTTAAGAATTGTATAAAAAAGGCAGTAAGTTGAGCCATCCAAATGTTGCATAAAACTAAGTGCTCTATGGAAAGCTACGTCTATACAAAACTGTGTGCTGCTAAGCCAGCAATTCCTGAAGTAATGTGTCCCATTAAAGACATATCTTCAATATACGCACGACGACAAAAAGTGAGGGCTGATCATGAAGGGATGGAATTAAATTTTGTGACAATGGCTTAGGCTAAGTCCAGTGCAGACTACAGTCACAAGAGGGATAACAAATGTTGCACAATGCTTTACTTTTGCCAAGATGTTATCGCGGGATGCACTAGGTTTTTGCCAAGTGGTGTCTTGGCATCCCTTGGCAAAAAGTGTGCCATGGGGTGTCTTTTTCCTGTAGTGTGGGTCTCGCACAGTGCGCTTAAGATTGTAGCCCTTAATTGTCAGTGACTGCATGCACCAACTTCCTTAGGGAATTGTAGCAGTGCGGTATGTGCTGTCCCCAATGGACTAGCTATTCGAAATGCTGTCATTTTGTTAGTGAACATGTATAGCTGCACTTACTAGCAAGTAGACTTACCTCTATTGTCTTTGTGAAAACATTGCTGCAATTAGGGTTTCACCTCAATTTCTTAAAGCAAGATGCAGCTGCACCCATCAGATGAATCGGTTACCGTGCTTCACTACCTTTCCTTAGTGTTTCCCTAGCTAAATTTTGTACCTATATATTACTAGGCCAGGAACTGTGTCAAGGCTTTTATCCAACAACTCGTCATTGAAGGAACAAGTTGACAAGCATCGCATTGAACCGCACTGTCTTATTTTAGGTGGTGTTGTCTTGCACTCAGCAAAGTCAAGGGAGCCCTGTAAGCCAGGCCTGTTTGACAATGCATGTGTACTGTAGGTGAACAGAGCAGCATTATTATTTTATCTGTGACGCATGGTCCTTTGCTTCCTCTAGTCCCTTTTTGAGCCTGATGGTTCCGCTTAGGTGCTACTGTGACAGGTGTCTGCTGAAGTGCACGAAAGTCATCCTGCTGAAATGTCTACAATAATGAATGCCTGGGTTCTTCCCATGATTGCTGGTGTGCTAAAAGGAAGTGTCTAATTTGTCTGCTGATGGGTGAAAGCCATGCATACAAGACAAGTGATGACACTCAGATGTAGTTCTGTATAAAAAACATAGAAGCTCCTGTTTATTCACGCCGACTAGAAAATGCACACGCGCATCAGATTCCATCCACTTGCATCTGCTTGTTTATGTACAATGTTAAACTTGTTCTCCCTCTTGGCATTGTATGTTGGCTACCCGTGCACTTCTTGCATTCTTCTTTCATGGAGTGTTGCACATTGGTGAAAGTGCAGTCCTTGTGTCAAGCTCATCATCGAAGCAATGTGCAGGTGAAACAGTGTGATTGCAAAGAATTGCTTTTTACATTACATCACCCCATCGTTCCAATGCTTGCATTCTCGTCAAAGAAATAAATTAGTATGTACATAACATCAATAGCCATCTCTTCTTTATCAAAGTACTTAGGCCTTTGCTTGAACAGTCAGCTCGTCATAATTCAAACTCTGTTAGTTCAGTCTGTTGGTTGATCCAAATGAGCTTCACAATTTTGGTTGGCAAGTTGCGTTTTCATCAGCATTTCAGAATTGACTCGCTCAAATGAGGCCTTTGTTTCATCCTTTCCAGCCAAGAGCAATGCAGCAAAAAAACTGATGGCAAATAATGTAAGGAATGAATTGTCAAAGGTGTGTCCTTGTTTGAATGCTGGAGAGTTCTGATAAATGTAGCGTAAACTCGGCTGCATTTAACAGCTCAAACATTCTAAATGTGTTCATCCAATCTATAAAACCCACCAGTATCTGTGCACTCACTTTTGCACATTGCATTATGGCCACACCTGTTGCTATGATGGCTTGTAGACAGTTTAATATCTCAAATATTGAGGAGTTTGAATTATTACAAGTAGACTGTGAGTGATACAGAAATATCCATTCAGTGGCATGCTTTCAAAGGTATCGAAGAAGGTTTTGCTGCCACAGTGACTAGTAGGTTTTGTAAGGGCATGGGACCTTTTACTAGTCGCATCTCATTACTTCTCACACACACAACTGTCCCAGTTTATGCACTCCATTCACTGTAATCCCAGTTACTGCCTTACTTGCTATAACAAGTACATTGGCATCTGCTTTGCTTAAGTAAAAGGCACTAGTTCATGCTTTATCCACTTCCGTTTATATGAAAGGTGGAAGCTTTACTATATAAGCGCTTCCAACATGAAGCACATTATGTGGCAGCTGAAGGTTCTGTTCTTTTAGGAATAACGACTGTGAGAAAAAAAAGGTGTCGTAGGTCAGCACTGTAGAAGATGGAAACAAATGTCAATAATGTGGAGAATAATTTCTGTAACATACGAGACGCCTCCAAAAGATGCATACGTCCTAGGAGTAATTGGGACTAATGCCACTTCTTTTGTGTGCATTATACCCCAGCAAAGCAATTGTCATGTCATAAATACAGATTACCAGCTATAATTTGACCTCTTTGGTTAAAAGTCCATTTCTCATGATACAGTACCGAATAAGTGATTTCTTTATGCGAGGGACATATATCATTTAATTAGAGCAATAATGCTAACCTGGCAAGGCAAAGCTTTGCAGCGGCGTAATCTCACCATTGTGTTTTATCAGGAGACATGTTAATTTCAACAACAAGGAATTGAAATCAGTTTTTTGGAGCTTATGTACATAGACACCATTTCTTGGAAGCATGGGCAAGCACCCATAAAAAAACAAGCTCTCGTATCACAAGTAACAAACACTTGGCTCTCATCCTGCCAGAGACACCCAATCTCTCAAGAACATTGTACACAAGCTTTACAGAAACGTCGTCACAACCGTTGCACAGCAGTTCTGCGCTAATATATTATCTCTGTGAGGTAATCAAAATGCAGGGCACTTTGCAGGGTTTGCTTAGGTAAATATCACAGACTAGATTAAGGTTGGATCGCCAGGCGCCGTGCCCTGCTGTCAGAGAACACAGACTTTGTTGGTTGTGAGGGCCTTGAGCGTTTTGTGGCTGACAGATCTGGAAAAAAAAAAAATCCGAAGGCAAGGTGTGTCAGTAAACATAAAAAACATTGCGTGCTATTTGATGAGCTTCTGCTACACAAGCACTCTTTTGCAGCATGCAATTATGAGTAGGCTTTTCCCAGTCTAGATCCTTTTCACAACTGAATTGTCTGTTCTCTGAGACTAGATTAGTGTCTTTTAGCAACAAGTAATAAACTGGCTTAATGGTGTAATTCTTTACAGACCTTTACTGTTAATGCACATCCTCTCCTTTCAATATATCTGTCAATATGTAGGAACATCACTGCCACAATGTTAATGTATGCAATGTTTACAGTGCAGCCGTTACTTTAGAATTATAGAGCCATGATAACGTCCTTAGAAGGCTGTGTTGCATATGTGGCTAGGAGAACTGGCTTATAATTGAGCATCATAATATTATTCCTTCTATAAGTGCTGTCTTTTTTTCATTACCCTTCGCATCTGAAAGTTATGTCACCAGCACAATTTTTCTTTGAACAGGCAGGACATGTGGTGGCTTCATAGGCAGTGTGCTCTCTCATTCACTATGTATGCAAAGTGCACAGTATACAACATGCCTGTGAAGCTTACCTCATGGCAAATGTTGGTACACACGATGAAAACAAAATGTACAGTTGATAGTCATTATTCGAAGGGCGTAGTTCTTGTGTGTTTCTGTACACATGTACACTTCCGTCGCCTGGTGGTTTGAGCTTCCTGCAAGGAAAATTTTTCATGATAAAACAAGGTGATCAATAACAGGAAATTACTTCTTGACGTAAACTCAGTACAACTGTGCCACCCTAAAGTAGCATGTATGTATACAACGCACCAGGCTGTGAGGGTTTATGAACACATTTATGAAACATTACTGACCCTGGGAGTGGCTATTTCATTGCTTTGGGAACACCTAGTCTGAAAGTTAGTGATTTGCTGGTATGGGTCATAAAATGTGGACTGCCTTTAAGTATGCACATGTGTTTCATGAAACCATACACCTTTGTTCACTGCTGCTGTATGTTCTGCGCTATGTTTGCTGCACCCTTGCATCTTAATTAAGAATTTCTTTTATACTTCTTCACCCAGCTATGAAAACTGGTAGAATCAGTATAACAGTAACCTTTCACCTGCCTACAGAATACATGACGCTAACCTAAGCTTAGTGTTGTGTGCCAGTTTGTTCAGTGATCAGGGCTTCTGGCTAGAGACTGAAATATCTTTTTGTTTATCTATGACATTATGACGAAGGCATTTGCCTTCACCATGATGGCACAAAAATAAGCGAACTTCCTAAGCTGGTGCATCTGCACAAATTCTTTAATTGAGCAGCGCTGTACTTTTTATTGCAACCATAGCATTCAGGGTGCAAACTGAAAGCTAGGGAAAGCTGAACATGTCCACAACAGAGATAAATAGAAAATGCAGAGAAAGTGCAGAGAGCAAACTTAAATAAAGGAAAAGCTAGCAAAAGATTACTATACCATAAAATGCACAAAGTTAAGCTGTGAATTAGAGTTATTTTATTTAGGAAAAATTGTTCAGGTAATTCAGGTGGGCAAGATAGTAGGCAGAATTAGAAACTGCTTAGTAGCTCACAGGTCGCAGCTCCATTGCAAAAGGCACGCTGATAGCATCCGTCTATCTATCACGCTAGCTTGGCTGTATTGCATTGGTGTGAATTTTGCACGACAAGGGGCCACAACACACACCTGCATTTTGGGCTACCCCCGCAGTATCGTCCGTCGCTGGAGTTGTAGTGAAGTAGGCGGAGCTGACAAGCTTGTACAGGGCACGCAGCATCTCCTGGCGTTTGCGCAGGCTCACGCACTTTCCATCCTTTGTCCTGCCAATCTCGTCCTCTATGGGGTGAACACTTGTCAAGCTCTTCTGCTTCTTTGTGTTTATTAGGAGGAATCTGAAATGAGCAGGAAGATTAAGGTTGAAAAATCGTGCAGGAAACCATCAACAATGACTGTCAATGTACTACATCTAACTCAGCAGCACATGCATAGCGATGCTGAAGCCCTCTACAATGAGAGCACGCACCCTTTGCGATAACATGCATTACCAGATAGTTGGTAATTGACTGGAGTCCCAGTCATGCACCTTGTATTGACAGTTCAAGTTCTGCTGCTGACAATTTGTTGGCGGAAACCGACAAAAAAAGAAGGGGGGGGGGGGACAGCTCTCAAGTGCTGCTGGAGCAGGCTGCCATGGCTACCTAACAAAAAAGATTGTATTTTTCTGCTCTTTCAGAGCGTGATAATATCAGGCATTTATCTCGAGATATCCCAAAACAACATGTCTTGTTTAAATGACCATTTTTCCATTACAGTCGACCTCTCTTTCATAAAGGCTGTGCACATGCTTGTACCTCAACTTAAGACTCTGCAGGTCAGAAGTCACACTCTAAAGTAAATGATGCACATGTATGTCGATGTGCCTTGCGCATGACACAGTATTTCTTGTTAACTAGTTTGTATTCTGTATCTGTATTAAAGGCAGTGTACTACCCATGGCAGTAAAGAACTTAGAAGCCGTGGCATGGTAGTGCTAACATGAACACCTGCACTCTGATCCTCCTCCTACTAGTGATGCTAACATTGCCAGCCATATTTTCATTTCCTTTTCAAACATGACAAATACATGACTGCAGCAGGAACTGTGTGCAGTAATAAATGAAGACCATTTCTCACCCCAAGATGTTCTTGTCCAGGGGAGGCAATGTCACAGTCTTCTTATCGGACGTTGAACAGAGTGGGAAGTTTCGCGGATGCACACTGGTGGCCGATTTGAGCAGGTCGAAAGCTTCATTCCAGAACCTGCATACCTGCAATTATAAAAAGATTATGAGTTCTCACAAGTCGAACATTCCAGTATGAGTGAAATGATGAGAGCACAGTAAGGTGAAAAAGATGTAAAAATAGTCAAAAGAGCACTGGTTTGTACCTCTTCTTCAAGGACTGGTAAGGATGGTGCTGGTCCACAGAGTAGGCACAGTTCAACCCCTTGCGTCAACTGCAGCGTGACCAGGCGGTTGCTTACCTGTGATTATGAGCAGATGAAAAAAGACTTATGCACTAACACTCGAGATGATCAAGCATGACGAAACTGATCGCATGCAGGTTACTGTACAAGACCTCACATATTGCCACCGCCAGGTGACATTTCTACAGTAGAATCTCGATGATGCGAACTCGTAGGGAGCACGCAAAATATTCATATCATCCCGAATTCGTATGAGCCAAAACAAGTTAAAGCTGATCATGGAGATGAACAAGAACTTTTTTGGTGTCAACTACTTCTTGCTGATAAAGTCCATGATGTTCTTTTGAACTTTTAAAACTTCGCTGTCCCTCAAGAAAGCCGCCTGAAAGGAATAAAACCTTGCTGCGGTTTCTTCACTCACGCTGCCGGTGCTTACGGTGCGACGCAGTACTTCGAGAGCGTCAAGGTTTTCTGACATTGACGGTAGGAGATCACACTCACCGGCATCTTCACCATCACTCTCAGACACGGTATTCTTTGCATTGTCGACCAATTCTTCGATGGATCGCAGCCCACAGGTCACTACGTTGTCGTCCTCGGTGACGAAATCTCGCGCCGAAGCTCGAGTTTCAAGGTTCTCCCAACCCTCCATGTGCAAATCATCGTCAGGCTTTTGGTTTTCTCCCGTCGGAGCCATATCCGATTCCGCGAAAAATCCACACTTGCGAAAGCAGTTCGCGATCGTGTCCTGGGTCACATTATCCCAGGACATGGCCAAGAAATGTAACGTGTCAAGCAGGCTAATCCGCAAGATTTCATCCTTGCACTCAATTTTCGCCAGGAGCCTCCGCACAAACAATCCCTTGAAATGGTGCTTCACATTTCGGATTATTCCCACATCCAGCAGCTGTAGACGGCTCGTGGTGTTTGCGGGCAGGAACCTTATGGCGACATTGCTGAAGTTGCAGTCTTTGAGATGGGCCAAACACTGGTCGACGAAAAGCAAAATTTTTCTGTTTTTCGCTGCCATTTTCCGGTCCAAAGTAGTAAGTAACTCGCGGAAAAAATCTGCAGTCAAAAATCTGAGTCAGTTGCTCGCGTGAAGCGGTCATTTCGCGCGTTCGTATCATCCGCAATGGCTGGGGAAACTGTTCGTATAACACCGAATGACGGCGCATTTTATACAACATAATCCGTCCAAAACAACATTAAAATTCGTATCATCGCGAAATTCGCATCAACCGTAATCGTATCATCGAGATTCTACTGTAGTATTGTTAGCAATTTTGCAACACAATGCTGACGTTATAATTGTATCTGTGCTAGGTTCCCATTGACTGCAATGATTGCATGTGGTGGTGTGCATTGTGCAGTACATGCACTCCTGTCCCTTCATAATTATGATTCCACATTGTTCCCTTTGCTTAGCTAACTTATGTCAATCGCAAAATACTCTGCTCTATGTTCAGACAGGCTGCGACCTTCACATTTGCAGGTGGTTATTTGTAAAGGATTACTAATGATAAATGGATGATCACTGGATGCTCTTAATGTTCACCCGTCGACAAAGGTTGTCAGGTTTACAACTTCTCTTTGGCTAACACTAGAAAAGTCAATCGATAGCTTTTCCAGTTCTAGCAGTGTTGCAGGGATTTATACAACACCCCCCCCAATACTCCCCTAACACCCCTCCACGTGGATCTCAACACACCCCAAAAGTTTTCCAGCTAACCAATAACTCTGTACCCACACCCTCCTTCATTCTGCTAACACCACTGTTAACAACTCCCAATATTGAAATTCTAGATGAACCCCTGCAGTGTTGCATTTCACAACTTAATAAAAGCCTCCCGTGGACACTTACCAGAGGGCAGCTGGTGGGCAGGTAGACAGGCGTCTCGCGCGATATGCAACGAGTGCCTGCACGAGCAGCAATGGCCAGCAGCGTAGTCTCCTCACGGGTGAGGCGCATCCACTGCTTGGTGGCCACAGCTACCTTGCCTCGCACCATAAGGCAGCCGTACAGACTGTCCACTTCCTCCACAAATGTGTCCAGGTAGTGCTGCATGGACAGGACGCATAGCCAAACACCAACTGTCAAAATGCTGTCAACATAAATACTCCTGTCATGCATTTGACTCATACAAGCGGGCTCAACATTGGTTATGTCATTTTATGTCCAATTACAAAATTATAACTGTCTCCCACAAATGACTCATCAGACAAAAAGAGAAAGCATGGAAAAAGTGACTAAAAAACGTAAATGCATCATTTTAATAGCAACATATGGTGAAAAATACAAGACTACATAACCTTGTGCATATTAAACTGCCATCAAAGGGGGGCCTTATGCTAGCACATAGCGTTTCAATGGTATTCAACACTTTCACCCTGTCAATTTTGACAAGAACAGAAGGAAACCTTATGCACTTGACAGTTCTATGAAAGATACACAAGGATAGAAAATCCTTAATCCAATCAATGTATCTTAAATTTCTTATCACAGCACTGGCCGAACCTTATACCCGTGTGAAAGGTGCAACTGTAAGCGCCGAGCATTATATTGTAAAGAAAGATAACGTGGCATGGAACATACCTGCAGTGCTTGACTTTCTGTACATAGGATGAAGTCGGTGACGCCAGTGAGGTCGCCGAGTGTGCAAGCATCTTGATCCAGTTGGCACAACAAATGATCCACCACGGGATAACAAACCTGCATGATAGCATCAGAACAAGACGGAACTTCAATATTCCTATCCACAGTCACTTTCACTCATTCTGAAAATGTACTCTTTCTGCAGTGCCTTCTTGAACAACGGCAGACAAAGCCATTACCATTGAAATAGTAGTTAACTTGCAAACAGGAGCACGCAGGTTCAAAACTGCAACCATCACTATAACTGAAGTAACCAACAAATCTTAGACAGCTTGATATGACACCATTGTGCTCCCTACGAGTTTGTGTTGCCTTCACTAACTTGTATAGTTGTTGGTTTGGAATAGCTGGCCCACATGTGTGCACTAAGTGCAGACGTGAAGAGACCACTGGTCAACTGTGCCATTGTTCCCCTTCCAAACGAACAGGCTCTCCACTGGGAGCGTGATCACACAAATAATTGTACCAGGAAACACCAGCTCATCTAATTATACCTGCCAACTTTCCCAAACTGCCCGGGCGACTTCAGGCCAGTCTTTCCGATTTTGCGGACACGGCCATAAATTGCCGGATAAACAGCTCTAACAACACCGCGGGTGTGTGTGTGTGTGTGTGTGTGTGTGTGTGTGTGTGTGTGTGTGTACACACACGTACACACGTATATATATTATAGGGCGGCGGCTCAAACTTTTATGACCCCGAGGAACGCCAACAGCTTGCCGCGGAACCCGCTAATGTACAGGTAGCGGAAGACACTGCGTCTGTGTGTTCCCTTTCTTACGAACGTTTCCGCGTGTTATGTTTATCTCGACGAAAAACTTGCCATAAAAGCAGCGCACGCAAAAGCTAGTTTCTCCGCCTGACAGAGGTGTTAAGCGGTGAAGCATGCTGAGCGTGGGAAGGAGCGGCTACTTTTTGTGGGTCGTAGCACATTTTGCCCTGCGCGCGTGCGTAATCCGCCCGCGGTGCCTACTCTGAGGACCATCACAGGACAAACTAGATTTTATTCTGTGGACCATGCCACAGAAATAAATTTCAGCTTTATTTTGCGGGGGCGGCGCCGTAGCCCCATAGTAGCCGCGGAGCACTTCTGTAAATCGCGCTCTGAAACCCTGCATATGGTGGTGAACGTTGCTGGGCTTGATGACACATACCGAAAAGTAGGAAATCCACCCATAGGAAAGTCCTCAGAGTCGAAACTGCAGCAAGGCGCCGTCCGAACTAGTGGCCCCTTCTCACACTTGGCACGCTCCACCGGATAACACCGTTGTACGACGGCGAAGCTAACTTTTGACCTGCAAAAACTGGCGGCCCCTTGCTGCACTTGGCACTTTTCACCACATAACACTCCTGTACGGCGACGAAGCTGGCTTTGCGTGCGCTGCATACACTGCGTCGTACGTAATGTTAACTTTGCAGCTGTGCAACAGTGGTATGCGGTGAAACGTGTGAAGTGTTGGAAGGGGCCACTACTAGCTTTCGCGGGTCGCGCTCATTTTTGCTCTGCGCATGTGCGCTATAATTGTAATGGAGGCGCAAAGTACGGTGCCACCACGTGGTCAAAATTTCCGAGGCCCTCCGCTACGACTTACCACCTTTCCACTCTCCTATTTCCTTTCCATATCTCCGAGGAATGAATAGATGGAAACAAGTCGTTTACTTAGCATCTGGCAAAGTTTAGCGACCCGAGCTCATGGAAGCTGAGCCGTGCTCCCGACAAGGGCGGCGGAAGATGGCGTCCTTCCCTTAACCGAATCCCAAACAGAGCGCCAGGTCCGAGTAGCTGGCTCTCTTCCAGTTAGAAACATCGCTGGGTGCCGGCCGGCGGCACTAGGGATCGAATTCTGCGCAGCACTCTGCGAGCAAACTGACATGAGCTAGTGCAGCGGAGGAAAGTGACCAAGAAGCGGCGGCTGCGTTGTCGATCATAGAAATGTAGCGATTCCTTCCGCTTGGTTTTATGAGTTTCCTTTTTGTATACGGCAGGTTCGCCCGTTGATAACGCAGTCGGCGCTCAACACTGACTACTAACAGGGTGCGATAAGGATAACGTTGGAATCTATTCGTTATCCTGGCCCGCTAGACACTCGTGCGCAGAAAAACTGCATATATATTTTTGACCCGTTCTTCTACGCCCTCCGTATAGCGGCGCTTTGTTCTAAAGGCGCGATGCAACGTGGTGAAAGTGTGACGAAGTGCAGTATACTGACCCTGAGTTCCCGCTTGAGCCTGTCTACGTTGTGTATGGTCTGCAAGGTCTCCAGCCCCACGGCCATAACCATGGCGGCGAACACGTTGTCCAGCAGCCGGTTCAGGTGCTCGTCGCTCGAGTTGTCGTTGTTCGTCACCACCAGTAACACCACGCTGCGTTTCACAGCAAAAACGGGCAAGATGGCGTCACGTACGGCGCAACCACCAGGGCATGACACAGCGCAACCAGCCTATTATATACACACTGAATGTGCAGGGATGATGGACAAGACAACGTACGCATGTGCTCAGTATTTCCTTCCGTAACAATTTGGTTATACCACAAAACATGTTCTATTTTGGGACGGACAGGCTACCCTGTAGTCCTGCTAAGTAGTTACGGAAGCATAGTAGCGAACACAAGGTGCCGCATATTAATTACTTCTAATTTTGCCTGCAGGTGCGCGCACCTGGGCATGGTGACAAGCCGTAATTGCTCATTGCAAAGCTATTGTACAAATTACCCTTCGCTATGGCCTCAAATGACGTAACCGGGTAATCACCTAATCAACGGCGATGTGAAGTAATGAAGTAATCACCTTCCATCATCACCTTGACCCTGCAAAGGCTCGGTATTCTTAAATGGACACTGAAGTGAAACAATGAAGTGGTTTAGACCGATAAATTATATACATTTAGGGAAAGCCATCGTTGTTAATTCCATGTTCAACGTGAGAAGCAAAAAATGAATGTAAAAGTTTTGCTTTTGAATCTCGCGCTGAATCTTGACGCTTATGAGGTCAGGAAGCCCTAAGTTTTTCTTTTATTCTAGCCACAGTTTTTGAAGCACGCTCTGTCACGTCTCTAGCTTCTCTTGATCATAATGTATATCTTTTTCACCGATGAATAATTATGGAAGCTCTAGCAGACGGTGTCAAAGCTCTATGACGTCACGTATATTATATGTGCGCTAACTTCTGAGCGGCCTCGCCATCTGTGGATGCTTTTTTGCGTATTTTAAAACTCATCAAGCGTCTTCTCCTCGCAACGGTCTTGCTTTTGGCATTGTGACGACTTGCTGGTGTGAGAAAAAAAAAAAAAAAGCTTCCCACTCAGTGTCCCTACAACGACATAACTGAGTGATGAGGATTGCTATCCCAGGGCTTCATACCACGGCTTACTTCGACGGAAGTTATAAATCTCCACAGCAGACGCGCATGATCGGTTCCATATCGAAGGCACGTGCACGTCAGTATCGCTCACCTGTCGTGGTAACTCCTCCAGACGGCCTTGGCTCCTTTGGTGGTTGTGCTGTGCAGGGAAGCGCCCCTCAGGTGCGAGAACAGGTGGACGCCGTTGAGCGTGCCCACCGACGCGAACGGGAGCTGCGAACAAGCAACAGTTAGTGTCCGATATCATTAGTGTCAATATCATCAGCAAGAATTAGCGCCCGGTATCATTACGGCACATGTCACCCGTGCATACAGTATCCGGGAACAGCGGATAACACACATGTCAGCATGGCGAACGCAGAGGGCCGAGTGCCGTCGGGGTCACGGCTATATTCAGACGAAGAAATTCTGAGTAACACCGGTTTAACGAAAAGAAATGCCACAAGCCCTCGCAGTGGACGACCAGAGCATATATGTCACTCGAATGCGTCTTTCTACGTCGATGTATGTATGGCGAGATATATGTGGGACAGATACAAGGTGTTTTTTTTAACTGCAACACATTTTTAAAATTAGAAAAACATAAATCGCGGGAATGTCTCGTGTACCATTCGAGTATACGGATTGGCGGCCTCTAGACAAAGAACAATTTCCCCACTTGTATGCATAATTAGCAAAATTACGCTAATTAACTTTTTAATTATTAGTAATTGGTGGCTACAGCAAATGAGTACTTTGGAGCCCGTCCTCGACACTACCTATCCCAACGATCAAATTTTGAATAGCGCAATGCATGTCGGAGCTACGCGAACAATTAGTTCCCCGTGGCAGGCTCCTTGAAACCGAAAACAGACGGAAAAAGCGCGTCTGTGACGTCGATGTCGCCGCCTCCCCGGATTTCGTCACTCGCCCGCGGCGCCCAACACCGCAGATAACAAGGAGATAGCGCAAGCTACTTGCGCGGCCGGAGCGTCGGTGACCACGGGCGAGTGGCGAGTGACGAAAGCCGTGGGGGCGGCGCCATCGACGTCACAGACGCTCATTTTCCGTCCATTTTCGGTTTCAAGGAGCCTGCCACGGGGAACTAATTGTTCGCGTAGCTCCGACATGCACTCCACTATTCAAAATTTGATCGTTGGGATAGGTAGTGTCGAGGACGAGCTCCAAAGTACTCATTTGCTGTAGCCACCAATTACTAATAATTAAAGAGTTAATTAGCGTAATTCTGCTAATTATGCATACAAGTGGGGAAATTGTTCTGTATCTAGAGGCCGCCAATCCGTATACTCGAATGGTACACAAGACATTCCCGCGATTTATGTTTTTCTAATTTTAAAAATGTGTTGCAGCTAAAAAAAAACACCCTGTGTAATGTAAGCGCGTCCCTCTCGCTCAGTTTTGTTCCTTATTATCCACCAGTCGCGACCAGCCGATCACTATGATAACGTTGGCGGGTCGTGTCGTGGACAATCGAAGTAAATTAAAAACAAAGCTAGGAAATTCGGGACACACGAAATGGGTCAAAAGCGAGCTTTACAAAGTCCCAGCTTCCTTAGAAAGCCGTTTCACCTGTATACATGGCAGGACGCTGCCCAGAGAGCTAAGAGGTCCTACGAAACCTTTAATTCAAATTTTTACGTCCCAATGGAATGAGTGCAACGCCTCTCAGTAAACATTTTCCTGAAGAAACAGTTACGAAGACCATATTATTAACAGATTTATTAAATAACGCAGTGTTCGCATTTCCAATTTCTCCGAACACGCTTCTCTCTCTATTTTCTTTAATTTGCTTATCTTTTTCTTCGGCGGAATTCGTGCGCGAGCTTTTTTTTCGTGTAGCACACTTAACAATCGGGCATTCTAGCGCAGCATATGCTGACCCATATAGCACACGTCCACCCGCGCATTGCCGTACGCAGGAAATGGACATCGAAGCACCCCACTGAGCAATGTACATATATTACTGAACGAACCAGCGCGCATTCACAATCGTTTCCCCAGTTCTCCCACCCGCTACGTACGCCCATGTGGACATCGTAACCAAGTTTCTTTCAAGCGCTGAATGCTTTAAGCGATCTCCCTACTTCCGTTTCTCTCACTAAAGGAAGCACGCGGTAGATTACAAGCAATGAAAAAAAAAAGAAAAACACGAGAGAGAGAAAGAGAGAGAGGAGGAACACACGACCCCACCCCCACAACGCGGAGGAACGCAGAGCGCAAGGTGCGTGCGTCAGGTGCGCGCGCGGTCCCTCGCCGAGGCGGTAGTGGTGGTCGGCCGCACCTGCTTCACCTTGCGACCCCGAGCGCGGGAGGACGCACCACCAATAACACATCGCCCAAATGGCTAGATGGCAACAGACGCGCTGAGCGTGAGAACCGCATCACAACGCCACTTTCACGGTCCTCAGTGTGCGTGTGGATACACGGCTCTGCGCGCGCGCACCGTTGCAGAGCAGAGAGCGCGGGACCAGGCCAGAGGCGTCGTGGTGCCCTCTTCGCGTACACGGCCTTTCCTCTCGTCGCTGCTGTCGTGGCGTAGTGAGCGTGAGAGAGAGGAGAGAGCGCAATGAATGACCAAGACGCGAGCGGGTTGCGCGTGCTTTAATTCTCTCGCCAGAACAGGTGTGACCAAGCAAGCGTGTAGATCGAAACAGCATGCAGGAAGTCGGGAGAAGAGTGTCTGTGTTTATACCGCATGCCGCTTCGTGTATTCGTAGCTATAGGGGACAATGGTTCTCTCACATCGTCGTGCCGGTTCCTGTTGTGTGCGGCTGCGATACCTGCGAACACCTCAGTGGAGACTTTGCCATGTAGCATTCTATAAGAACCGCTTACTGCGGCCGCTCAATGGAAAGACAAGGCCCACTTGAAGACTCCCGCGCGCTGAAACCCCAAGCATACGACATGCAATTTTTGTGAAATAAACAGAAAAGAAAAAGAATGCCACTGAGGTCGAGCCCCGCCACGGTGGTCTAGTGGTATATGGTACTCGGCTGCTGATCCGAGGGTCGCGGGATCGAATCGCGGCCGCGGCGGCTGCATTTCGACGGAGGCAAAATGTTGAGGCCCGTGTACTGTGCGGTGTCAGTGCACGTTAAAGAACCCCAGGTGGTCGAAATTTCCGGAGACCTCCACTACGGCGTCCCTCATATCATAGCTGGTTTTGGGACGTAAAACAGCAGAAATAAAATCACTGAGGCCGCGATTGTTGCCGGCTACACACGAAAATAGACCTCGCCTTCTTGGAATCTTCCAGCTGCGCATGCGCAACGGCAGGCGACAAGGACCCATCCACGTGAACCTCCAACACGCGCTAAATATATATAAGGTGCTTGTGCTTCGTACACTCGGCGCTCTCAAGTGGGCTCGATAGCGGAAAGCGGAATCGCCTAATCGGGTTGCGCTCATACGAGAAACAATTACGCACGAAGGAAGCGGACAATATGAGCGAGTGATAGCGTGCGTATGCTCACGCCGGGCGCGGTAGTCCAGAGTGCGTACATAAGCGCCTCCTGACCGATATCGAAAAAGAAAAAGAAACGGAACCGTCAGTTCGTATACATCCACACGCACGAATGCAGGCTGTCATGGACCGCTGGAGGTCATTCTTACGTAGCCGTTACTGATGGATGGATGGAAAAACTTTATTCGCCGTTACTGATGCTTATTCAAAACTAATCAGGAATTCCGTTCCTGTTTATATTATAAATTAAGCATAAACTATACCAGCATGTGTCATAAACAGGAAATTTTTGTATTTGTCAAATGCCGTTCTATGCGTGCAAAAAGATGTTAGAAGCAAGAAGCACGCACAATATAGCGCGATTTTCGAATTTTTCAGTTATATATAACTGAAAAATTCGAAAATCTTATTTATTGGTTCAGAGACAACGAGAAAGACGAATTCCAGTGTATAAGTGTCACGTGTGAGTGGTGGACGCTACGGCCAGACATTCTCGGAAGAGGCGATGCCTGCGAGGAGAGGCATGGTGCGAGCCCCGCGCGCGAGTGCTAAGGAGGAGAAAGCGGCCGCCCGAGCCCACACGCATCGGTGCAAAACAAATGAGAAGAAGAAGAAAGAGAAGAAGAAGAAGAAGAAGAAAACACACGGACCTCGGCCAATCCCCCGTAGTGGGTATGCGCCATATTTGAAGGATCATCATCATCATCATCGGAATGCGCGGGGCCGGAGTCGAAGCAGTTCGACGAAAAGAAGCAGCCTGTGGCCGGCATACAGCTATGACCGTGCACCACGCTCGCCCCGCCGTTCGCGACCGGGTGTCAAGTGTCAGCTCCTCGCTGGCCGCGAAACGGCGCGAAAGCGCGAAATAAAGGAGAGCGACTTTGGAAGCGGTAGAGAAAGGA
The DNA here is from genome assembly GCA_013339685.2 of Hyalomma asiaticum. Classification (NCBI taxonomy): domain Eukaryota; kingdom Metazoa; phylum Arthropoda; class Arachnida; order Ixodida; family Ixodidae; genus Hyalomma; species Hyalomma asiaticum. The sequence goes on from CM023483.1 coordinate 56,576,626, forward strand.
CGTGCGGAGCTCGTTATCCGTCTTGGGTGAGGCACCACCTCGGCTACGCTCCGAGCCACGGTCGTCTCATCGTCCCTCCGGCTACGCTACGAGGCCCCAACGGAGACCTCGCATCGTTCCGACTGCTCCCAAGACTCTCCACATTTCAAGTGGTATTTGGACTTTATCATTGTTAAATTTATTGCAATTAATTATCTGGCATATTGGACATTAGATAAGAAACTGTTTAATAAGTCAATTTGTTAGTGCATGCTCCACTTCATTTGTTTGTTTGTTGGTATGATTAGTATTTTGCAGATTTCTTTGTGCATTTGTCTTATACGAGTATTAAATGTGTTTGTGTTTATGAAACGGTTGTGCATCTCTCTGGTCTAATTCACATTAACGAACACATAAGAAAAAAGGTGACAATAAGACACCCGTTGTATCGATTTGTCCTGGAATTCCCGTCTGCAGCAGGAAATGGCGAATAACATTAAAATCGCCGCAGTGGCACACACACACAAGCGCGCGCGCGTGCGCATAATTATTTTACACCCAAAAAGTACAAGCAAAGCGATCCAATACACACAATACGCTCGACGCGATGCATGCACCGCTCATATAACTAGCTTATCCAAAAAATATAGAGTCCTCATCAAAATTAAGACTCTTCGCACGAACCAGGGAACAGCGCAGAAAAACGAAAAATAGGACAACGAAGAGAAAATTGATCCATCCGATAAATTCGTAACCATTAGTACTCAACTTTCTGACTATTCCACTCTGGTTGGTAATTCACAGTACGTATGAGGTAGCCTTTTATTCATAACGCTTCTTGGCCAGTTCTCTCGGGTGTGTAAGTGCCAATTCAGACGAAAGCAACAGCAAACAGGAACCGCACGATGTCGTCCCCGTTTTTCTGCGTGCGCTCTTCCACGGTTCATGATGCTGACAAACTATATAAGCTCACCCTATTACACTGTTCGCAGTCCCGCCGGTCGTCATCAGCGAAACGAAGCCTACAGCCTACCCCAATTATTACGCCCAGCCTAAAATTAGGTCCTGCTAGGCCGTTGTCGCTTGACCGTCATTCTTTCCTCCATTCTTCGAGTCCTGTCACCATTCGTATAGAAGTCACATGACGAGACGGGAACGTGGGAATCTTGTGTTCTCGATCGCAACCAGCTGGAAACAGAACTATACACACTCTAAAATTGGTTGCCTCTATTTCATCGGGCACAGTTGTTTACAGCCCTGTATACCTCCTATATACTAAGGGTTTCGCGTTCCTGGTCTTCTTTTTATTTTCGCCGTGCAAGCAAAAGCAATTTACGAGACTGCGCGATTGTCATGACAGCTAGCATTAGGCGCACAAACTATAAAGGTACAAACACACGCACGAGCACACACGCGCACGCCCTCTCCTCTCAACGGCAAGCAAGCAGATATGGCGGCGCGGACGTAAGCATTACGTGCTTGAAGCGGCACAATTTTTCCCGACGTAGAAGAAAGAAAGAAAGATCTGGCGCGAGTGGTGCAATGGGGGTGGCGTCGAGAGCTGTGTGAACAATGGCCTCCTTTTCCCATGAATCCCGGGTAGTACACCGGGCATCCTGAAAGGGCCCGCGCGAAGTGCGTCCGTAGCGTTATGCGGGGGCGTGGCGCGTCCCAGCGTGCGCTCAATCGAAATGTGGGAGGGAGGGGCGGTGTCTGGCGCGGGGCAATCTTCTTCCGGCCGTTGTCCCACGGTAAGAGAAGGGGGGAGACTGTCCCGAAGCAAAGCACCGCCCGAGGTGGTGATGCTGCTGCAAAAAAAGAACGTTTCTTCGAGTAAAACGACGTCCATGCATGGAACGGCCCCGAAAAAAAAAAAGAGAAAAAAAGAACAGAGCGAGAAGAAAGAGGAAAACGGACGCCAAGTGGACGTCGCCTTGCTCCGGGCGATACTTTTTTTTTTTCAGAATGGCGCACGTCGTTGCAGCTCTGCGCCGCGCGATGCTTCTGGCAAATGGTGCGGACACTTGCAGAACGCTGCACTTCTCAGATTCTGGGTCTCGATGAACGCATACCTGTCACGGCCGCTATACATACACCTTGTGCGTTGTATGCAGCGCAGCAACGGTACTATAGTGCCTGTAACGGTACTGTGAGTGCTGCTGGCGATGCTTTTGAGAACGCATTCGAGAGTGAACTCTGCATTTGAATGACATCGTTGATACACGCTGCACTTTTTCCGTCAGGCCTAAGAATTAAAGTGAAGAACAAGAGTAGTGTTGCGGGTTGCCGCGATCGCTGCATGCACGCTGCTGTCGTCGAGACGGATCAATTTCCGGCTCCGACAAAAGGGCAAGTCGATTACGAGAAAGTCAGCAAATATTTATTTTTTTAAGAATCGGCGTGAAATACGCCTCCTTCGTCGCCCAATGCAGCCGACTCTATTCCAGAAGGCCGTCGGCAATTGCTGCTTCCCGTTTCAGTTTCACATGCTTCCGCTACGGCGAGCGAAGCTACCCATGGTCCTTCACAGCCCTTTCACTATGGAACGTGTCGAACGTCAACACTTTAAGCTTGAAAGAGTAAAGCAAAAACAAAAATGTTGCAAGCACATAATTTCCATACGCGATTATTTCATACGACAGGCGCGTTAACTGTCACGCTAGAAGCGTGAAGTGGACTGTACATATCAAACAGCCGGATAAGCATGGGAGAATCACTCGTACCCGAAGACACGTTGTGGTTCGAGTGGCCATATACAGTGTACGAATCGCACCATTCACAGACACATCCACTGACGCATTGCCGCATTGAGCACACGTCCACTGGCGCATTGCCGCACGCAGAAAATGGCGTGTTTGATAAGCGAAACGTCGCGTTTGAACTGTTGCACAATGATGATTTTTCTTCACACGTGATGGCCCTAGCTCTTTTCTCAGCTTCGTTCTTCGATTCTTACGATATGTTTTTCCTAACCAGGATCAGCGTTCGCAAGATTCCTGTTACGCAATCGTTGTCCTTCACCGTGATGGCCGTACGTGCAACAGCCCCTCTGGTACGTCTCACCCACGACTTAGAGGAGGTCGTGGTCTCACCAAGATCGCCGCCACTTTTATTGGCTGCAGCCAACTACGGTTGTATCCACATTCACTCCGCCCAAGAATCCGAGGCAATTTCACAGGCCAGAGCCATTATTTGCCTGCAGGGCCCGTTCCTCCCAACACCACGGTAACAGGCATGCCGACGGCCGTATTCTCTTCGCTATCGAGTGGGCCACGGAAATACGAAAGAGGCGCTGACAGGCACCGTACAGAACCCTGCAGAGCGACAAGATCATTGTTTGGCGCGTACTGTCCTCTGTACGGGGTGAGTCAACTGTGTTTCCTCCCGTTCTTTTTTCGAAGCCAGGGGAGGGCGACGTTCTCCCACTGAGAAGACGTGTACGCACTTTCACGCGGATTCGCCGTTTCATCGTGCTCTGTCGGTGGTGTTTGGCTCTTGTGCTGTACTTGTGCGTACGTAGCACGTGCTAGCGAGGGGTCTGGTGGCGCCAAATAACACGGCCGGAACCCGTCGGGTCAGAGGTCGGAACTTCCTTTCTCTTCCCAGAAAGAAGAGCCGAGGGCGAAGGGAGGTTCGGCCAGTGGGACGCACCATTAGGCCACACACGCCCACGGAACGATGATGGCCTAACGAAGGAAACGGCGCTCTCGGAACAAGGGGGAAAAGATAGTCGCCAGGCCGCTTGCAGGTGCACAGGTCCCGCCATTATGTTACGGGCACCGAGAGTTGCATGCGAGGCGGCAGCGAGCGACGGTGATGGTGCGCGGCGGTTGTGTGGGATTCTGTGGATGCTCGCGACTGCGTGTGTACTCTTGTTTCGGTAGTTCCGAACAGCGCTGTGTAAGCTACGGGACTCTTCGACCAATCGGAAGGGCAAACACATCTTAGATGTGCCCTTCCGCGTCCTGTCGTCTGCTAGAGTTGCTCTGTCGTCTGCTAGCGGCGGGCGCTGCAGCGGAAGCGGCAGGAACAACTTGACGAACACTGGCACTACATTCGCTTCGCATGAGTCTGCTTTCTGTGGTCGCTTAGCATTGGCTCTGCTGCACGGAACTATTGAGACAGAGCATATACCTGTTCATACCTGTTACTTTGCCGCCAAGAGGAAATACCGTTCTCCCAAGTGGATGGGTGGGTCGGCTGTGTGTTGTCCCCTCCGACAGTGTTCCCTTTCCGTCACTTTCGTTTTATTTCGTCTCTTTCTTTTCTCTCTTACTTCTTTTTTTTTAAGCCGTCGGCATTTCTCCGCGGAGTAGGAGGGCATATCGGAAAATAAACGCGCGACGCTTTCGGGAACAAAAAGAAAAAAAAAAAACCATGAGGGACCGCCCCCCCTGCTTGCAACGGAGTCAGCGAGACGATGGAATTCGTTTCCACGAAATAGCTCTAAGGCTCTCTTTGTGCGTTACAGGCCTGCAGCATTTCGCTTGGGGGTTCACACGAGGTGTCATGACCTTGTGTACGGACACGTCATTTACCGAGTGAGCTAAAGGTCGCACAAGGGGCACAGGCCGCATCCTATTGGTCGGTTTAGGTAACAAGCGTCTCGGGAGAGTTCCGGGAGAGTGCTGGTTCTCGAGCTATCGACCTCAGCGCGGCAAGCAAACGAGGACAAAGAAAAAAAAAGAGAGAGAGAGAAACCGATCGTTTGAAAGCGTTTCGTTAGCAGCAGAGAAATTGACGAAGGTAGCATGTTGTTGATGGTCAAACATCCTGACGTCTAAGAAAAATAAAGAACTAGGCTAGTTTCGTACACTGTGCGGGGCATGGCTTCGTTCTGTTTCTCTTTTTCCTTTTTTTTCCCCTATCTGATGGCACATATATCCGCGACGCGAGAACCGCGTCTTTCTAATTATTCTGCTTTCCACCGTTTTCACTTCGAGCATCCGCACCATGCTGACGAAACCGTCAACCGTGCAAGTGTTTCACCTTCTTCCTCTTTTCGGCCTGTTTTTGAAGGCGTACGTAGCTTCACCAGTTAGCCGTGTTGAGCCACTGAGGAGGCGTCGTTCGGCGAGAGATGCACAAAAATCGCTGTTGTGTCTGAAACTTACTTAAATGCTTACTTGCGCAATTAAAGCCCATTTCAGCGGATGTACTGTTTGTCTGGAATTAAGGCTTCCGCCCCCCTCTCTCCCGTCCTGATGTTCAGCAGGAAGGGGAGCGTGGTGGACGTTTCGGCCCGTGCCTACAAGACAGCTCTCACGTAGGCGCAACCAATCATAGTGGCAGTCACCTCATTGGCTAACCACTAAAAAGCGATGATCAAAAAAGAGAGAGAGAGAGAGAAAAAAGAAAGAACGAAAGCTCGATTGGGCGGCTGGCTTTTCACACACTGCGACAGTTTGCGTCGTATTTATTTTCATTATTGAAACGCAGGCAGGAGAAGAGATTTGTATGAGGCAAAGTGATGAAAATTTAAAGAGCACCAGGAATGAATTTACCGGTGTCCTTCTCGCTCTTTTTTTTTTTTTAATGCTAATTTCAACCTGCACACGCTTTTGTCTAAGTACTTAGGTGACAAGCAATGACATAGCGTCAGTCAGAAGCCATAGTCTATAGACAGAGCGACCATTCTCTTTAATGGTGGCTCATTTTGGCAGCGGTGTACTCGACATTCTCCCGTTATTAAAACCACGGCGTCCCCTTTTCTCTCGTAACTAAAGTAAGAACCATAACGCATTACTTTTTTTTTTACATTCAAAATACGTTACATGCCCTGAAAAGGCACCTTGTGTAAGGGTGTCATCAAAAAAAAAAAAAAAAACAATGGTGCACGGGTTAGGAAGCCTATTGCATTCAGTTAAAGAAAACATCGCCAATTGTTAGTGTACAATGGTACTATTTAATGCAGAAATGACTCAATTAAGAAAAGTGCTACCAGAAAGCAAGTATGGGTTAGAAGGCACACACGTGCAGCTATATACACAAGAAAACAGACATTGCATGCGTAATGAAATACTATAACTGTGAATGAATAATTACGCCTTAACAAAGCGAAACAATAGGGAAATACCGAATGTTCAACGTAAGCACGCAAAATTATTCTGTACGGCCATTCATATGCAACAGAGACTCGAAACCGTTCGTGTCGAAACACCGCATTGTGATTTACTACGCGTCGCTTGACTAAGTATGTGCCTTCGCTGCACGACCGTACAAAGAAAAGGCTGTCGGTGGAACGCGGATCATATATCATCGGGTCGCCGAGACAAAGCGGAAACAATGAAAGTTCGCAACAAATTAACCGATGAGAATTACGATGTCTCGTGTACGAAGCACCGGCGCGCAAGTCTGAAAGCCACGAGAGGCAAGAAAGCGCCGCGCGTGCACCGACCTCAGCAACTTATAGATACATGACAAAGTTCGTGGGCCAAGAACTTTGTCTCCGACGCTGCATTCCTCTTCCAACATCTCCTCCCCTTTCCAGCCTTTGCTGCTATACTTAAGTGCTTGGACAAACGGGCTCGCTCGCTCGCTCACTAATTAGTAGTGCGGAGCGACGGCGAATGGCCGTCCGTTGCCTGCATTGTTGGCACCGTGAAGAGGGGTGGGCGTTGTCGCATCCACGCGTTGGACGGCAGGCAGATAAGCACTTGACCAACAGAGACCCTCCGCAGCTTACACTATAGGCACTTCAGCCAAGCCTGCAATCGCTAGGTAACCTCGTTCTTTGAAAGTACGGCGCCGACAGAACCAGATCGGAAAGTGCGATTACAGAAAGAAAGAAAGAAAAAGGTGTCGAAGTAGCTCGGCGGTGTAATGAAATTACAGCCTAAAGCTCAACATCAGACACACACCCCTCCCCTTTCCCACCCCCTTTTTTGTGCCTATAGCTATAGTTAAAGCGTAGGCCAACAGCGATGCCAGCCACTCCAGCAAAAAGAAACAGGAGTGCCGTATATACGGATACAATATGTACAGTGCTGAGCGAATGAAAAGTGATAGTCGCAGCGCAAGGCTGCCGATACTTTCTGCGTCATCGCTTTGCGCATGGGGTCACCGAGATCATTCGTTGTGCTCACGAGAGACTTTTTGAAGCGTTGTCATCCAGTTTATAGTCCCCCTGTGATCACCCAGTGCACTCCAGTAGCCCAATATGCGCCGGCCATCATGCGGCCCGAGTATGCCGTTTCAATCGTTGAGCATTTCAGAGTCGCTTGTACCAGTGAGTTCACATAAAAACACACATCGCGCGCGTACGCGAGGGAAAAAGAAAATTGATTTCTTTGTCGAATACGCTTAAAATCAAAGCCCTTGTCCGTGTAACCCCATTTCAAATACAGGGACGAGGAATGAACCAGTCGGAGAAGTATCGCTGTAATGCAAACTCTGTTTCTCAGTCGTTGCTTTCAGTGTGTCCACACGAGATGAGCGGAAACGATGTTGTGAGCGCACGAGGACGCCAAGAAAGGAAGTTGTGCGCGGGCAGGAAACCGTCCTTCCTTCCTTCGTCGAGTATATGTAAGTGGCGGAACCTGCACATGATAACGATAACCGGTAATTTCCCCGCGGAAGACCCATGCGCGCCGGCGATTCGCTAATGCGATGCGCGCACGGCAATTTCTTTTCTCTGCTGCTGCCGCCTCCGCCGTTGTCGTCGCTGGCGGGAGGTCGCGTGGGGTCGGGTCCGCATGCGCGCGCTGTCCGGGGAGGTCCGGGGAGGTCAGAGGTCGAGCGCGCAGCAACAGGTCATTAGCCGAGAGGGCGCAGGTACAAAGGGCCAAGAAGGAGAGGCGATCATGGCGCGCGATGACTCTAAAAAGGCATCTAACGAACAACAAGGTCACTTCGGAAGCCCAGATCTTATCGGGATTATTTAATACTTCTAGAGTAGGATACAACTCAAGTCTGCAGTGAAGCCCCTCCCACGCCCTTATAACCGCCAGCCACTCTACCTCCGCGAAGCCTCAAATAGTTCCTTCTTTGAACATGTCACCAAAATAAAGCGAGGGTGGCAATAATAATGGATAGATATATAAATGCTGATGTTTTCGTTCGTTTATTAGAGTGGAACATGCAAAGGATAATTCTTTACTGAGCCCAAATGAAGGGCCTGCAATGCAAAAAAATCACAGCATATTCACGGGGTGAATGATGATGAGTGGGGCGAAGCTCCGGAAGGAATCATCGGTGGTGGAAGGAATCGCCGAACGATTGCCTTCCACCAATGACACGCGCCATATGTGACATCATTCCTATTATAACATCTCGCATCTTTCATCATCAACTACAAGCACCGCCATCTAGTTTTATAACATCTCGCGCATGCTACGAATCCTCACGGTTCAACTATGCACAATGCACAAGTGAAATCTCCCACCGGCACTTCATTGCAAGTCAAGATGCAGTGCCATATATATATATATATATATATATATATATATATATATATATATATATATATATATATATATATATATATATATATGGGTTGCCGGTGAAAGCTTCTCCAACGCGAGCAGTCGGTATTTCTCAATCAAGAAACTCGCTAGGAGACGCTGCCTGCGCCAACGTTGTCTCTCGCGGGCGAGCGCGTGCCGGGAGCCACGCGCTCGCCCTCGGCGCGTGCGTGCCTCCCGGCAGGCACGCGCCGGTGGCTACCTACTACTACTACTACTACTACTACTACTACTACATACATCGGGGACGCACGACCCACGCCTTAAGGAGCTTCGCCCCTAAAACCCGCCGCCCAATATACAACAGTCGCCACCCGAGTTTTTCAGCACAGTTCAGTGAAGTTTCAAGCGTAAAGTGCATGGGCTCGCGAACGAAATGAACTGTGCCACGGCCTTTTCGGGATGAAAACGCTCAGACCTGACGCATTTTTGTCCATGCTTCTCGAGCCCCTCATGGCTTATACATGGAAGCACTACAGAACAGCAGACGCTCCGCAGGTACCGAAGGCATAAACACAGCGCCATTTTGAAAAGGTCGCATGAGGACGATTTTGTTTGCTTCTGTGATTTGCTGGAGGAGTAACACCGACGCGCGCAGTCCGTCGGCCCTTGTTGCCAACTTGTGTGTGTGTGTGTGTGTGTTTTTTTTTTTCAAGTTGTATCCTACTATAGGTGTGGTGTAATTTTGGGGCAAGGTTACAGGTTGCCGTAACACTTTCTTTTTTTCTTTTTGGCGCGGCTCGGGATGAGTGTACGAAACAAGGGGACAACAAAGAGGCAGGGCTGACGCTTCTCACGAACAAGCTGTCTCCACGAGCACAATCCAATATAATCCTGTTACGTTTATAAGATACAGTTCAGCCGACGCCAAACTTTATGCTAGGGCAAGCAGTGGCGCATCGTTGGTAAGAGTTGGCGGAGAGGGGCAAGGGTCGGGTGGTACTTCGTCTTTTCTTCAGATATTCTCTTTGCCAATACTTCTATCGTGTCGAAAACATTATATCATGCTTCCTTTCGTTAAAATGCCGATCGACCCCCCACCCCTTCCATTCCCCTGCTCTCTCACAACTCATGGCTTCACCGGTGGGGTTCACATTCAACATCAATCTCCCGCTCCTCTCACCCTCAGTTAGCCTTGAATTCAACGCAGCAGCAGGTCGCAGAGTTACATATATATATCCTGACCTTATATACCTGCACAGACGGCGCACCACGTATGTGAAGGCTACCTGACTGCTTCGAAGATACCGCAAATTGCTGCATCACACTTGGACCCGATTAGCCAGGCGTAATGAGCAGAACAACCATCGCAGCTTGCTCCAAATAGACCTGCCCATCGTACGTACAAACCTCTCTCATGCGCCATTCTTCTTTCTTTCTTTGTTACACCGCTCATAGCCAACCAGGAGGTCAGCAAGTCAATAAGCGCAGTAGTTTTACATACAGACCCCGCGTATACGGCGTGCATATAATGCGAACAGACGTCGCTCTCTGCCGCTTTGCGCTCACTCGCCACACTTTATAAATCCATTCCGTTTTATATGGAACGTGCGTACACAATTCAATCAGCAAGAGAACCACGGAAATCGGCACCCGATGAGACGCGTCTTTGAATTAGAAGGAACAGGAAAGAAAAGCGAACCGACGCACGAAATATCGCGGAGCGTTATTAAGGTCAATATCGTGCGTACGATGAACATACGCCGAAACGGGGCGTGATTGCGGTGTAGATTAGCCGGCCGGCTACGTCAGCTGTGTACTACGCGTACACACACTCAATTCACTCGCGCTCGTACACGCGAGCAGCAGCAGCAACAACAAAAACATCGGCAGCAAAGCTCAGGGCGCGATCCCGTTTTCTTCCCTCGAGATAATGGTTCATTTGTCTTCCAAAACTTCGCGCGCGCGCGGCAGGCATATCGTATGAGAGAGAGCGGAGAGCCATGCAGGTCGTCCTCAGCGCGCACGGCCCGAAGAACTGGACCGGCGCGCCGAAACTGAGCCGGCGCCTCTTGAGCGGCAGCGCTGTTGCATGCATGCTCGCCTATCATTAGGCAAGGCGTGCCCTGTTTACCCGAAATGTCTCCTTCTTCCGTCTGTTTCTCGTGCTCCTCGCGTCTGGAGCTCTCTCTCTCTCTTTTTTGATTGGAGTTTTCGTTTCTCTCTCGCTGATTACCATGCTGATTGGGGATGCCCCCAGGCGGTGGGTGCCCTCCATACTGACTGATACATGCAAGGCGTCGGTGGATCATCGTGGAGCCCCTCGGCTGCGTGGCTTCTTATATTATGTTTAAAGTCCGTGCCCACGATGCCTAATACAAATATATACGAATATAGCTTTCGTGTCGCTATATTATATGTGAACAGTCATAATAATGATGATCGGCGCTTAGCCGTGTCACCAGTATGGGAGACAGAAATTAGCGTCTCTTCCTTCCCAATAAACCACTACTACTACTATAATAATGACCCTCGCTTCTGGCTTGTTACCTAAGCTGTAATATGAAGCTCTGTTGCGCAGAGCGAAGACGGAATAATAATAATAATAATAATAATAATAATAATAATAATAATAATAATAATAATAATAATAATAATAATAATAATAATAATAGGGAGGAGGAGGATATCAGCGGCCTCTGTCTTTTTTTTTTAATCCACATTACTATCTCCATCTGACATAACACTGCTTCTAAATTACATTTCGCCCCATCGTTCTCTTGATGCACAGTGCACAGCTTTTCTATGCTCCTAACCTCAGAAGTGCCTGCCTCACACAGCTGATGAAAGGCTTACCTATACTTATATTCCTGAGAATGTTGTAGCCGAGAATGCCGATAATGAATTGCCGTAAGGGCTGCCGCTTACGCTAAGCCGCACCAACAGACGAATCGACTCATACTATCCTGTATAGTACGTCATTATTCATACTTCAACCTTGCAATTTGTTTCTGTCAGTGAAATGGGCAGGCGTGTATATCGGTATACGTGCTCCGCGCGAGCACTGCTCAAGTAATGCACTTCGTGCATAAGATGGTTGTCGTGACGGAACAAAGGCTTTCGACGACTGATTGACAAACCTCCCCAGTAACATAATAACGCCTCATAATCGCCGTCAATTCTTCTTTTGCTCGTGGGGTCAATCGGCTCGGGTGTAATGCGAGCAAAATGAAGAGAGCGCGCCCCCTTTTTGAGTATCTTCCCGTCACTCATCAATCACGAAGTTCGTACCAGCGCGTTCAAGCAACGAGACCCTCTATGCGAAGTAAGTCGCTACTGCGCAGACACCCTTAATGTGATAATGTCACGAGGCTTCGCTAAACGCTTTCTTGACTTACTCCTCCCGAACTATTCCGCGATCAGTCGCGCAGGCACGCCTTTATATGTTCTCCCATAACATCGCTACTTCATTCGCATATGCTCCAATTACTTGCGAAACTTCCTTTTCCAACACTATTGAACCAGTTGAGACGTGTACGCTATATCAAATATATTGAGCAAGGCCTGGCAGCATGATACACACGCCACGGGTGCATAGGGAAGCAATCATCACGTTAATAATGGTGATTCGGTTAAGGAAAGGACGCTGTTTTCTTCAGCCCATGTCGGGAGCACGGCTAAGCGTCCGTGGCTGTAGGGGGAAAGGGTCTGAAAGAGAGAGGAAGGAGAGAAAAGCCGTAGTGCTCCGGAAATTTTGACCACTCGGTCTTCTTTAACAAGCATGCACTGACAACGCACAGTACACGGGCCCCTGGCATTTTCGCCTCCATCGGGACCGCCGCGGCCGGGATCGAACCCATATCCTCAGGGTCATAGGAGAGACCACCACGGCGGACTATCATCGCGTTGCACGCTCGTACAGCTAATGTACTAAAAAGAGAAAGGGGTGTATGCATTTGAAGCAACGTGCATGGGCGGGCATCAAGCCGCGCCCGCTACCTCAACTGACCAAGCGACGAAGCAAAGCCGAATGAAGCCTTCATTCATCATCTTGTCATTCTTCCTCTTATACCTAAGCCATTCTCCTGCCTTCCGCTGCTGCTACGGCTGGCGCACGGCAACGTCTTGTACGATGACTGCGGCATCATTTGCAGTTCGTCCAGTAAAATACTATACATAATCTGACTAACAACAATCTTAACTAACAAACGAATTAACTGGCACACTGGTTATAGATGCCGATTTATCAGCCGCGAGCGAGATAGTCAATTACGGTGCTGTCAGCACGTTTCCCACTTCCCAGTCGGCCAATCTATACATGCCTTGCACCTACGTCACGACCAGGCGCTGCGGGATACCGTTTCGCCATCGTGGAGGACCAGCCGCGGCAGTGAAAGTGCGGACGCGTATGCGTTTCTGTACTCGCTCTCGTTAGCCGCGGTATTTGAGTTCTCGAATCGCAGGAGAGCAATGAAGAGACGAGTGTGAAAGAACACAAACCTTTTTCACGTGCCAAAAGACGCACACAGTCAATGCGGCCGAGCGAAGCAGCTAAAATCCCGAGGCAGCGCAGTTTGTGGCTGACGCGTATCAAGCGCGCCGATCGCGACACCGAACACGCTGATACATCCAAGTGTGCACAAGAGCCTACAAATTTTTTGCGAGCACAGTTATGCGCCTGTTCCTGCCTTGAGCATCGTCCGTCGGCTCACGTCGTAACCGATCGCGAACGAGCGTAGCAGTGGCGCATCGACCGGGGGGGGGAGTTCGGGTGCTGACTCCCCCCCCCCCCCCCCCCCCCTGAGGCCGACCTAACCCCATCCCACTCCGTAACTTCTCCAATGTCCTAGAAGAATGTGGCGCTAATGTCTCTGCAAAATGCCGAAAAAATAATAAAAATAATCATCATCATTGATGTTACTATTATTTAGCATTTATTTACATTTTTTTACACACGCAACAACTGTGTAATGGCATGCCCGGCCCTTCGTGAAAAATTGAACCACCCCCCTGGTAGAGATCCTGGGTGCGCTACTGGTAGAGCATTCCTCTACTTATTGCGCGCCTTCCTGAATAAAAATACGGTCTCTCAAAATCTTGCCCAAAATGCCAAAAAAGGTAAGACTATAGTCTCGGGTTTTTTGTGAAATTTTGACTCGTTCAGAAGTCGCTCTAAATACGTTTGGCCGCATCATAGAGCATTCCTCTACTTATTGCGCGCCTTCCTGAATAAAAATACGGTCTCTCAAAATTTTGCCCAAACTGCCAAAAAAGGTAAGACTATAGTATTGGGTTTTTTGTGAAATTTTGACTCGATCAGAATGCGTCTTCCCGCATCGTAGAGCATTCCTCTAATTATTGCGCGGCTTCCTCAATAAAATGCGGCCTCTCAAAATCCTCCCCAAAATGCCAAAAAAAGGTAGTCTCGGGTTATTTTGTGAAATTTTGACTCGATCAGAAGTCGCACAAAATGCATTTTCCCGCATCCTAGAGCATTCCTCTACTTATTGCGCGCCTTCCTGATAAAAATACGGTCTCTCAAAATCTTAGCCCAAAATGCCAAAAAAGGTAAGACTATAGTATGGGGTGTTTTGTGAAATTTTGACTCGATCAGAAGTCGCACAAAATGCGTTTTCCCGTATCGTAGAGCATTCCTCTACTTATTGCGCGCCTTCCTGAATAAAAATACGGTCTCTCAGAATCTTGCCCAAATGCCAAAAAGGTAAGACTATAGTATCGGGTTTATTGTGAAATTTTGACTCGATCAGAAGTCGCACAAAATGCGTTTTCCCGCATCGTAGAGCTTTCCTCTACTTATTGCGCGCCTTCCTGAATAAAAATACGGTCTCTCAAATCTTTGCCCATAATGCCAAAAAAGGTAAGACTATAGTATTGGGATTTTTTGTGAAATTTTGACTCGATCCGAAGTCGCTATAAATAGCGTTGGCCGCATCATAGAGCATTCCTCTACTTATTGCGCGCCTTCCTGAATAAAAATACGGTCTCTCAAAATCTATGCCCAAAATGCCAAAAAAGGTAAGACTATAGTATTGGGTTTTTTGTGAAATTTTGACTCGATCAGAAGTCGCACAAAATGCGTTTTCACCGCATCGTAGAGCACAGTGGCGCACCGACGGGGGGGGGGTGGGGTGTTGCCCCATCATCCGACATAAACCATACCACTCCGTAATGCTCTCTAAAGAACGTGGCGCTAACCTAAAAGCCAAAAAATGTAAGGAATAATATCATCATTGATGTACATTATTGGATATTATTTCGTTTTTGACTGCCAATAACGGTGTAAGTCGGCCTCGTAAATTACACCCTGGCCACCTCTAGATCCGGGGTGCGCTAATATGCCGCGTCCTTTCGCGGGAATCATGTACGGTCTACCAGGGGAACCAGCTGTTCCGCCGCCGAAACGGAAGCTCATCGTACTTCAAAGCGCGATCGAGTTTCTCTTAACAGTCGGTGACGCACTCTGTGGAAGTGCTTCGTCGGGGCAGCAAGCTATATTTGCTGGTAGAGGTCGCAGATATCTAATTCTTTTGCTCAGCATATCGCATCATTAACACACGCGCGCCAGGCTGCGCTCACATTTTGCATTAGGAAGTATGACATTCGTCACGAATTTTTTTTTTTATGACTGAAACTTAGGGACACGGGGAAAAGAACAGCACAAACTGCATTCGTAGGCATTCCATGTAGATCTTGGAGGACACAAATATCGATGGGACACTGACGTCTCTACACTGAAGCAGTGCAGATCATGAACAGCGCGCTGAAAGGACGGCGCCTCCTGAAAAGCGAGGCTGGTGCAGCGGCAGTCGCGGAGTCGATCGGCACTGCGTGCGTGCCAGTCGTTGCCGTAAGATAAAGATGAAAAGCCGTACGGAGAAAAACGAAGTAGTTGACGATGTCCCCGCGCGTCACTTCGAGTACACAGCGTTGGTGCCCGTCGGCGTCCGGCAGCTTCGTGTAGGGATGGACATCGTCGCACGTTCGCGCATTTGCTCACATAAACATCGTGCCGATACGATTAACTCAGGATGATATCTTTCCGCAAGGGACGGCGGCGACATTGCGCCTAGAAATTAGAGAAAACGAACCAAAACGCAGTCGAATCAACGAATGTATGAACGGCGCTGCAGGGAACGAAACAAGAAGTGGTCCCCATGGTCCTCCAGCATGCCCGTCGCGCCGACAGCGGGGCAGTCGTGACGTCACGTGCAAGCTATGTATATACTGCATATCTCAACGCAGGCACGCGTGGCGTTTCCCCGCATCTGTTGTCAGACACGGTCGTTGCCTTCTATATATACACCCGTTTCCAGCGTGTCTTCGTGCTGCTTGCCTCGAGGCCACTCGCATACACTTATAATTGCTGCGAAGACACGCGCCTCGCCCACCGCGCACGCGCCCGTATTCCCCGAAGGAACACTGCGCGGCTGACGCGTGGCTCGCGTCGCAGTTGCCGTCGTGCGGCGTCGCGACGCCGCGCGCAGGCGGTGGTTGTTCCCGGGCACAAGGCCATAGTAAGAGGCTTAAAGATGCGCGCACGAACACACACACACACACACACACACACCACACACACACACACACACACCACACACACACACACACACACCACACACACACACACACACACAACACACACACGCGCGCGCGCGGCCTCGTTCGCGACCGTCATCGACATGCGCCACGCCCCCTGTCGCCCTGGACTACAGGAGTCGCTCCCATTCCAAGCATCTGCTTCTTGCTCTGTTGCTTCTGTTTACGCCGCGATGGGACACATTATAATCCCCGCGATCGCCGTTATCCTGTATAAAAATACGGTCTCTCAAAATCATGCCAAAATGCCAAAAAAGGTAAGACTATAGTATTGGGTTTTTTGTGAAATTTTGACTCGATCAGAAGTCGCACAAAATGCGTTTTACCGCATCGTAGAGCACAGTGGCGCACCGACGGGGGGGGGGTTCGGGTGTTGTAACCCCCCCCCTGAGGCCGACCTAACCCCTCCCACTCCGTAACTGCTCCTATGTCCTAGAAGAACGTGGCGCTAATGTCTCTACAAAATGCCGAAAAAATAATAAAAATAATCATCATCATTGATGTTACTATTATTTGGCATATTATTTACTTTTTTGACACACGCAATAACTGTGTAATGGCATGCCCGGCCCTTCGTGAAAAATTTAACACCCCCCCCCCTGTAGAGATCCTGGGTGCGCTACTGGAGCGTAGCGAAAGATGTCCTGTCTCGCGTGCCTCAAGCCACGCTCTACGAGTCAGGGGAACCCAGCTGTTCGCGCCGCCGAAACGGAAGCTCATCGTACTTCAAAGCGCGATCGAGTTTCTCTTAACAGTCGGTGACGCACTCTGTGGAAGTGCTTCGTCGGGCAGCAAGCTATATTTGCTGGTAGAGGTCGCAGATATCTAATTCTTTTGCTCAGCATATCGCATCATTAACACACGCGCGCCAGGCTGCGCTCACATTTTGCATTAGGAAGTATGACATTCGTCACGAACTTTTTTTTTTTATGACTGAAATTTAGGGACACGGGGAAAAGAACAGCACAAACTGCATTCGTAGGCATTCCATGTAAGATCTTGGAGGACACAAATATCGATGGGACACTGACGTCTCTACACTGAAGCAGTGCAGATCATGAACAGCGCGCTGAAAGGACGGCGCCTCCTGAAAAGCGAGGCTGGTGCAGCGGCAGTCGCGGAGTCGATCGGCACTGCGTGCGTGCCAGTCGTTGCCGTAAGATAAAGATGAAAGCCGTACGGAGAAAACGAAGTAGTTGACGATGTCCCCGCGCGTCACTTCGAGTACACAGCGTTGGTGCCCGTCGGCGTCCGGCAGCTTCGTGTAGGGATGGACATCGTCGCACGTTCGCGCATTTGCTCACATAAACATCGTGCCGATACGATTAACTCAGGCTGATAATCTTTCCGCAAGGGACGGCGGCGACATTGCGCCTAGAAATTTAGAGAAAACGAACCAAAACGCAGTCGAATCAACGAATGTATGAACGGCGCTGCAGGGAACGAAACAAGAAGTGGTCCCCATGGTCCTCCAGCATGCCCGTCGCGCCGACAGCGGGGCAGTCGTGACGTCACGTGCAAGCTATGTATATATACTGCATATCTCAACGCAGGCACGCGTGGCGTTTCCCCGCATCTGTTGTCAGACACGGTCGTTGCCTTCTATATATACACCCGTTTCCAGCGTGTCTTCGTGCTGCTTGCCTCGAGGCCACTCGCATACACTTATAATTGCTGCGAAGACACGCGCCTCGCCCACCGCGCACGCGCCCGTATTCCCGAAGGAACACTGCGCGGCTGACGCGTGGCTCGCGTCGCAGTTGCCGTCGTGCGGCGTCGCGACGCCGCGCGCAGGCGGTGGTTGTTCCCGGGCACAAGGCCATAGTAAGAGGCTTAAAGATGCGCGCACGAACACACACACACACACCACACACACACACACACACACCACACACACACACACCACACACACACACACACACCACACACACACACCACACACACCGCGCGCGCGCGGCCTCGTTCGCGACCGTCATCGACATGCGCCACGCCCCCTGTCGCCCTGGACTACAGGAGTCGCTCCCATTCCCAAGCATCTGCTTCTTGCTCTGTTGCTTCTGTTTACGCCGCGATGGGACACATTATACATCCCCGCGATCGCCGTTATCCTGTATATAGCAGGTGCACGCTCTCGGTAGATAGAGCTGTTGATGAGCCAACGGCCAGAGGATTCCCGACTTCAGCAGAAGGACACTTCGTTTTATCGGTTTGCTTGTTTCTCGTTCGAGAGAGGGTGCATGCTCTGAGGGGCGCTCGCGGATAGATCGTGCACCAAAGTGACCCCGTTTGGAGATGCGCAGTTACGTATACTGCATGCGCGGCGGGTTTATTACACATCTTCGCGGGCGCCAGCTCGCTAAGTGGTAGTCGCCGTTTAGGGTGGATAACGTGCCTTTAATTCCGGACCGCTGAGGGTGATAATGATAAGAACCGGTTGCCGATTCAGTCCTTCTATGTTGGACGGTAGGACCGATTGCACGAGAACGGCCTACAGCATAGCGAGAAGGGCTATAGCATAGCCTTTTTTTATCGGTGGAATCGTACATAAACGCGCATACTATGCATAACCGGGCCATCAGGCTTCTGTGTCGTCGTGGTTATTGCGTCCGCCACTCGGTTACAGAATTTGCGTGGCGTTCCGGTCATCAGGACCTCAGTTGGATGTTACTATTATTTGGCATATTATTTACTTTTTTGACACACGCAATAACTGTGTAATGGCATGCCCGCCCTTCGTGAAAAATTGAACCCCCCCTGGTAGAGATCCTGGGTGCGCTACTGGAGCGTAGCGAAAGATGTCCTGTCTCGCGTGCCTCAAGCCACGCTCTACGAGTCAGGGGAACCCAGCTGTTCGCGCCGCCGAAACGGAAGCTCATCGTACTTCAAAGCGCGATCGAGTTTCTCTTAACAGTCGGTGACGCACTCTGTGGAAGTGCTTCGTCGGGGCAGCAAGCTATATTTGCTGGTAGAGGTCGCAGATATCTAATTCTTTTGCTCAGCATATCGCATCATTAACACACGCGCGCCAGGCTGCGCTCACATTTTGCATTAGGAAGTATGACATTCGTCACGAATTTTTTTTTTTTATGACTGAAACTTAGGGACACGGGGAAAAGAACAGCACAAACTGCATTCGTAGGCATTCCATGTAAGATCTTGGAGGACACAATATCGATGGGACACTGACGTCTCTACACTGAAGCAGTGCAGATCATGAACAGCGCGCTGAAAGGACGGCGCCTCCTGAAAAGCGAGGCTGGTGCAGCGGCAGTCGCGGAGTCGATCGGCACTGCGTGCGTGCCAGTCGTTGCCGTAAGATACAGATGAAAGCCGTACGGAGAAAAACGAAGTAGTTGACGATGTCCCCGCGCGTCACTTCGAGTACACAGCGTTGGTGCCCGTCGGCGTCCGGCAGCTTCGTGTAGGGATGGACATCGTCGCACGTTCGCGCATTTGCTCACATAAACATCGTGCCGATACGATTAACTCAGGCTGATAATCTTTCCGCAAGGGACGGCGGCGACATTGCGCCTAGAAATTTAGAGAAAACGAACCAAAACGCAGTCGAATCAACGAATGTATGAACGGCGCTGCAGGGAACGAAACAAGAAGTGGTCCCCATGGTCCTCCAGCATGCCCGTCGCGCCGACAGCGGGGCAGTCGTGACGTCACGTGCAAGCTATGTATATATACTGCATATCTCAACGCAGGCACGCGTGGCGTTTCCCCGCATCTGTTGTGAGACGCGGACATTGCCTTCTATGTATACACCCGTTTCCAGCGTGTCGTCGTGCTTCATGCCTCGAAGCCACTCGTACACACTTATAATTGCGGCGAAGACACGCGCCTCGCCCACCACGCACGGGCCCGTATTCCCCGAAGGAACACTGCGCAGCTGACGCGTGGCTCACGTCGCAGTTGTCGTCATGCGGCGTCGCGACGTCCCGGGAGGCTGCGAGCGCACGGCCATAGAAGCTTGAAGATGCGCGCGCGCGCACACACACACACACACACACACACACACACACACACATACACACACACACACACACACACACTCGGGCGCGCGCGCGCGCGCGGCCTCGTTCGCGACCGTCATCGACATGCGCCACGCCCCCTGTCGCCCTGGACTACAGGAGTCGCTCCCATTCCCAAGCATCTGCTTCTTTTCAGTTGCTTCTGTTTACGCCGCCTCTTGGCGATGGGACACACTATCCCCGCGATCGCCGTTATCCTGCAGTGTATAGAAGGTGCAAGGCTCTCGGCAGATAGAGCCGTTGATGAGCCAACGGTCAGAGGATTCCCGACTTCAGCAGAAGGACACTTCGTTTTACCGGTTTGCTTGTTTTTCGTGCGAGAGAGGGTGCATGCTCTGGAGGGGTGCTCGCGGATAAATCGTGCACCAGAATGACCCCGTTTGGAGATGCGCAGTTACGTATACTGTATGCGCGGCGGGTTTATTACACATCTTCGCGGGCGCCAGCTCGCTAAGTGGTAGTCGCCGTTTAGGGTGGATAACGTGCCTTTAATTCCGGACCGCTGAGGGTGATAATGATAAGAACCGGTTGCCGATTCAGTCCTTCTATGTTGGACGGTAGGACCGATTGCACGAGAACGGCCTACAGCATAGCTAGAAGGGCTATAGCATAGCCTTTTTTTATCGGTGGAATCGTACATATAACGGCGCATACTATGCATAAACCGGGCCATCAGGCTTCTGTGTCGTCGTGGTTATTGCCGTCCGCCACTCGGTTACAGAATTTGCGTGGCGTTCCGGTCATCAGGACCTCAGTTGGCCATGCCACTCCATTAACAGAGCTTCGAAGTTGGTCACGGAGTCGTGCACGTGCTGCGTAGTTTCGCTCGGTACATGTGCGACACTCACTCACTCACTCACTCACTCACTCACTCACTCACTCACTCACTCACTCACTCACTCACTCACTCACTCACTCACTCACTCACTCACAGAAGACAAACAAGGGAACAAACAAAACAGAACTGGGCCTTCGACTGGTCGGGTCGCCGTGCCCGAAGCGAACTGTATACTGTATAGCAACAATTTTCTCGTTCCCACGATTTAGACGGCGCGTACAGAATAAGGCTTCCTCCGTGGGCGTTATTTTAAAACACCAAGGGCATTACCGTTCGCATTCGCTTCTCGGCAGCAACGCACGGCCCTCTCTTCTTTTTCTCTTTTACCCGCAGGACGGGGTGCGCTAATTAACCAGATTGACTCGCGCTCTGATTTCTAGAGCGTCTTCAGCGCCGGCGGCTATTAGAGCAAATTTTCGCACAATGCCGCCAAAGAAGTAGACGAAGAACAAAGGCTATACACAACGCAAAAATAAAAGAAACTTCCGTCACGTCGTTCTTTGTTCTCTATTACCCGCGAACGTCGTACTCGCGTACGAGAGAGGAAAAAAAAATAAATAATAACTAATGCGGGAGACGCACTGCACCCCGAAAAGGATGCGCTCCAGAAGACAGCAAATAGCCAAGAGGCTGCGCGGCGCTCACGGTAAGCGCGCAAACGAGCACGCCGGCGCGCTGATTATTATAGGAAAGCACAGAGCTATGCGGCGGCGACCGTTTCGGCCTCCTCCCACGCCCTTCTCCTCCCTCACACTGGACAGTAGAACGAAGGGGAGGCGGGGTGGCAGCGTACAGCGCTGGCATCTACTAACTACCACGCAGGCAGTGGAGTCTGGACGGTCTCCTCTCATGCAGTCGTCGATTCACACGAGAATCGCTCAAGCGTCGACTGCTCCGCCGCATCGCCGTCGTCGTCGGCAGAGGAGTCGCTTGCGGAGAAGACTTCGTGAACGAAAGGCGCCGAAACGGAGGAGCGCTGTAGGCACGCTTTACAACCCCCCCCCCCCCCCCCTTCATACTCGAAGACCCTCTCTCTCCCCTTATCTCCACACGCACACACTTCTCTCTAGCTCCTCTGCGCAAACGAATAAGTGCGTGACCGTACATGAGCGCCGCGCTAGTAACACTCGGTTCTCACGCGTAGTCGCTGATCCTTTCTGCTGGGCTCTGACAGCGGTGTCCGCGCCGGCCAGTGGCCGCGCGTTTCCCAGGTTCCCGGCGTCACGGAGTCCTTTTTTTTTTTTTTTTTTTGGGGGGGGGGGGGGGGATTTCTTTTGCTTCTTTCTTCGTTAGCGTCATCTTCGCCTTCCATTTAACAATTCATTCCTGGGCCCCTCCCCCGTGTCTTATTCCTTTGTCTCTTTGAACCTCTCCCCCATCTGTATGCCCTCTCCTATTCCTTTGTCTGTAGTTATAGACAAGAGTGAACTCTGCATGGATGAATCGAGTTCGGCCGTTGAAGTGCGCTTGCTGGCCGCCTAGCCGCTGCTGTTGTACACAGTCGCTGACAAAAGTGTGGCGGAAGACGCGGACGTGATTGGAATTGATGGCGATTTGTTTATCCTGCATGGACACTGCAAAAGCTGTGAGGATTGAACGCGATACGTAGCGAAAATATTGTCGATGATAAAACTATACGTCCAACAGATAGCATTAAAAAAAAGAAGAAGAGAGAGAAAGGAGGCTTAGAGCTTAAGTAGCTTTCAATGCACATTGGCGTTAAGCTTGATATTGCTGTATCATCATCAATTTTATCGAGAACTACTACTACTACTACTACTACTACTACTACTACTACTACTACTACTACTACTGCTACTACTAGTTGTGTGACACAACGGTGACAACCATCGTTTACTTTTCACATAAAGGCCATCCAAATAAGCCGTAAAACCTTATACGCGGTCTGTTTATAACCGACTGCCCCCATTTCCCACGAAAGGACCGCACATTTCCAACAGCACTGGAGGAGAAACGCAGTCACCGTGATAGATATACCGCGCGTGACCAAATTTGCACAGGCCACGGCGGCTTGTGATTTTGATCGAGCAATTGGCTCACACTATATACTATAGAGCAGGCACACACGATTTGACGCGGCACTGAGGGCCGATTACATTTGTCCAGCACACATATATGTCATGCAGAGCGCGCACTTTCCAAAAGTAGGCCAGCGACGTCTCGAATCGATCACGAAGACCTCGGCAAGCTCTCCGCGCCGAGTTCGCCCCTCTTCACCCGGATTCGCGGAGTTGTTTCAGCGCCGCGGAGAGCAGTCCGGCCTGCCCGAAACGTCGGCCCGTTCCTCGTCTCTTGCTCTTGCACGCTCGGGTATTTTGCAATCGCGTCGCTTAATCGAGTGAGGAGAGCAAGTAGCTGCCGGATCTGCCCGACGACGTTTTCGTGAGAACTGATGCGCCCGTTTCCGCACTTGCTCTTTCTTTGTTTCTTTCTTTCAGCAGCAGCGATCACTTTACGTCTGAAATAAAGACATCACTACATCAACCAATAGAACCAGACATAATTATTGATCGCTATTGCCAGGCAATTATCGTAACAAAGATATTTAGGGAAGTGTCAGATTGTTCTTTATACTTCCTGCTTCTTTCTATCTTTTTCTTTTTTTTCGAAACTACGAGCGACGACCGCGACAGCATGAACGGTGACATGTTAAACTGGTAACTCAATAACACCTGTGTTAAACGCCGCAACTTTTTATGAGGTCACCGGGAATCGTGAAGCGGTTCGTGAGAGCAGGCACCCACCAATCGGACAGCGTATTAACGAACATATACCCTTCGTATTAAAAGCTACATTCCCCCCGCACTCCTCTAACTTTTCGTCTATGGCAGTTTTCCCATTAGGCGACTCGCGTCAAACTCGTTTTTGCTCTGTCATAAGTGTCACTCGCCGCGTGTACAACTGAACGGTGAGAGCGTCCATATGTTTCAGTCCAGTTCCAGTTTGCCGTTCTTTCAACGAACGTTCAGTACATAGTTCACCGTTCTTTGAATGAACATTCCGTACATCACAAGGATTATATAGAGGCGAGGGTCCGAAAATCAAGAACTGCAACGCGGTGAGATAATGGTATTCACGCAGGTACCTTTACGTGCATAAATAATTTAAGAGGAGGGGGGAAGGGGGAGCAGAAATTTACTGCTGACCGCTCTTTAAATGTCAAATTTCACCGGACCATCGACCAAATACGTATAATCAATACATATTTTATCTGCATGCTTGCGGACTCATAGGTGAAATCTCCGCACACTGGCGGTGCGAGCAGGCTTCCCTACCCGAGTGCTTCCGCGTGGCATAATCTAATGAACGTCGGGGAGCTGCAGTTCACGCACTTTCCCATTGTCGCGACGTTATACATACTAAATGTTCGCAGAGCTCCTCTCTTGTTGCACGAGCAAGGCTTTGTTTGCGTCACACGTGTTTCATATTACCACTCTCGCCTTCACCAGCGCTCCTTTCATTTTTCGCTCTCCCTCTCTCTTGCTTCTGCAACCAGCACCGCGTGCGACCCCCTGGCGCGTCCCGCGTCGCTGAGTGGTTATGTTGTTTCGGTTTTGCTTTTGCTGCCTCTTCCAGAACGCGTTCTTGTGCGTCACCGAGCCTCAGAGAGTCGTCCGGGGAAAGAACGGAGAAGGGAAAGGGGGTCGTCGCAGGCAGGGTCACTTCCTGGCATTGTTTTCCGTGTGCTGCCTGCCGAGCGAACTATTTGGAGCGGTGTACACATTACAGCGATGCGCTGGGCGCTCAGGCTTTCCCAGGGACATGCGCGCTCAATCAGCGCCCCACCCCACTACGCCTTTTTTTCTTTGCTTCGCAGGACTGTCTCAGCGCTGTCCTTGGTATACGCTCACTGAGACGGTAAAGAGAGCTGCGCGAAAAAAGAGAGTTGGTAACCACACTAAATGCTGCAAGTGCTCTGCTACTTATATTTCAGCGAATGACTAACAGCACGGACCCTGTGCGATTGCCTGTTGCTGCTTCATTGTTAAAATTTGCGCACACTAAACGACAACACGAAAATTACGCTAGGACAATGTTATAAAGCCTGATTATATACTCTATGGTATTCGTGTTTCTTGTTTCGTTTTGGTATGCGAGAATTTTAACAACGAAGACAAACCAACTAGCCCGTCTCTCCGTC
The DNA here is from genome assembly GCA_013339685.2 of Hyalomma asiaticum. Taxonomy (NCBI): domain Eukaryota; kingdom Metazoa; phylum Arthropoda; class Arachnida; order Ixodida; family Ixodidae; genus Hyalomma; species Hyalomma asiaticum. Next base: position 56,601,658 of record CM023483.1, read on the forward strand.
TTATCGCTGTTACTGTTCTTAGAGAGATTAACCTTATACAAATTGTGTACGAACGCCTATGCCTTCATGGTGATGATACCCAACCAACTCGCCTACCTATCTGTTATCCTGCTTCTGCATTCTCGCTGCATACCGTCTGCGTAAGGTCGATCGCGGTTCATGCAAGAGGACAGGCTGTATAACATGACCCGGGACAAGCAATCGAGCTTGTCAATATCGTATACTGACTAGTCCGCGATATATATATAATTAAAGTGGACGAAAAGACAAACCTGCCTTCGGTGGGAACCGAACCCACGACCTTCGGATATCATGTCCGATGCTCTACCGCTGAGCTACGAAGGCGATCGTCCCTCCGTCGACTTTATTGGGTATTTATGTATATGGAATCCTGGGAGTGTTAGGTAGCGCCGCTCGTGTATATATATATATATATATATATATATATATATATATATATATATATATATATATATATATATAATATATATATATATATATATATATATATATATATATATATATATAATGTTGCGTAAGATCCAGCGTCTCAGGCAACTGCCTATCAGCCGCACGCAACCTGCGCAGGACTCCCTATTGGCGAAAGTAAAAAGGCCGGACGGCTGAAGAAGTGAGCGAGACGCGAAATCACCGGCACGTACCCATAGGAGGACACCGAGAGAGCACACCTCGGGGGGGGGGGGGGGGGGGGGGTCGAGGGGCACTCTCCCACGGTATTCGCGTGCGAGGCCGGGAAGCGCCCGGTTAAGAATGTTGGAAAGTACACGGAGAAAATTTCGAGATCCTTTCACGCGATATCACGCGACTTATGCTGCGTTTGTTTTACGCGTGCTCAGCAGGTGACGCCGAAGCTATACAGGCTCGAAGCTGTGTAGTTGTATACCGAACGATATTTGCGTAACTCAATGGCTTCCCGAGTTAAAGCTGCAATGAAGCGCTCGAACGTCATGCAGTGCAGTAATTTACGAAGGGGAACGAATATTGAGACAGTGGCTGAACATCGCCGAGCTGTTTTACAAGACTGCCCTGGTGATGAAAGCGTCAGAAGTTCCAGCGAAATTATGACAAGGCGATGCACGCTTCGTTACGAAGTTGAAGTGATAGGATTTTAGTAGCTGTGCTAGTATCAGGTGAAATATCATAGTTAAGGCGTGATTAAATGAAGAGAAGAAGAAATAGTGGAGAGCGAAAGGCAGGTAGGTTAACCAGTTACGGACAACCAGTTTGCTACCCTACAGACGGGAACGGGAGATTGGAAGATTAAATGAATATTTATTGTATACGCAATTATTCCTTTTTTTGTCCTTTTTTTAAAATATAAAATTGAATTTCGCATTCGAACATGTACTAGTTACTTATTGGCTAGAACCATTACGAGATACAGCAAAGCAAAGAAAAAGGAACTGTTTTTTGTATGTTTTGGAGAAGCTACAGTCTCTTCGCCTATAGTGTAATCGAATTCTCAATTGGAAATACGTAGTAGATAAATGTTATCGCGACCACCATCAGCGACATGTGAGGATGTGAGGTGTGAGGTCTAAGGCATTTAGGTTTCGCGACTATAGCTGCCAGAAAAACTGCCGCACTCGCAGTATAAGAGATAGAAAAAAAAAAAAGAAAACAGGAAAGTGTCCACAAGTGTGGGAAAATGCTGCCCTTGCAGCTCGCTCCACATTCCCGTCTCTTATATACTTATTCTTGTTTAATAGTGGGCGCACGTAGGCATTATAAAAAAACCCGCCGTACAAATGACGTCGTACATTTATTTCCTGTTTATTCCTTCAATTAACATCAAACTTGCGTCCGGACTCTTCTTTTTATTTTTGAATCATTTGGTACAGGTTCACCTCACTTTGATTTAGGCTAATTCCGTAAACAGTAATAAGAAAAAGTAGTAACAGAACAAGAAATGCAGAGGTAATAAGAAAACACATAAAAAAAAGCGCATTAAGAAAGTTTGTCGTACAAAGTGAAACACACCGACTCCTATAACTGAGTGCTTTGATAAAACCTCGCTTCGGCTATGAGATCTCCCCCCATGCAACCTTGAGAGACACATTTAACGACCCACGTTTTGCTTATTTTCAATCGCGCGGCTCGATTGCCTATACAGCAAGGCAACTTCATTCCAAGAACGGGTAAACATCTTGCAATGCCTCGTCATTGTACGTGTCAATGTTCACTCTTGGACCGCGCCCTAAGTGAAGCGATGCCAGACCTCCTGCTTAGAGTATACACAGGCTGGACCCCCATAGCGTTCTTGCTTCTGCTCGCGCGTGCACACGACACGTGTGGTTTGTATATGAAACGTATACACGGTCGTTGAACGTTTGAATACAGCGGCTAAAGGCGTCGTTAACGCGCAAACAGTGGTAAACATTGCTTCGACGAGACCCATTGCAAGACAGCTGCGGGAACGGGCCTGCCACGCCAACGCCGCTGTCAAAATAAACGAACGTCTCGAGAGAAGCGCGAGCGAAGAGATGTGAGGAGCGTATATGCACGCGTCTGTATTGCTTCCTTTATACAAACGGCCCCTCTTTTATGCCGAAACTTGGTGCCGCTTGAGGCCATGCGTGCGAAGTTTACGTTATGGAGCATACGTCTTTCAGTGGTGGTGTAGTGGGTGGTATACAAGGCATCTCTTTCTGTGGTATAAGTTAATAGCGTCTTGTGGAGAGGCACAGTGACGCCACACGTGCGTAGCACACTTTGCATACACCACTTTCGCTTCCTTTGTCCTTTATTTTTGCATTATCCTCACTATTCCATGTTGTGTTGTGTAACCACTGCGATGAACAGTGCATGGACACTACGCTCAGGTAAATTAAGCGAAACTCTCAACCCCGCGGGTGTGTACGAATATCATAATTCAATAAAAGTTTTGAGGTGATAAGTGTCACTGTTTAGACACGTTTATTAATAGACGAAAGACAAGAGAGGGCGATCGCATCGAGTGTGTGAAACTGAGCAAATTCACTGCACGGAACTGTTCTGTTGTTTACACGCGGACAGAGTAAGGCCATGCCTACACATAAAAGTAGAGGCAGTGCAGTTCAATCCTCTGAAGTGACTATAGCGCATTGCAGCGAGCCTCCACAAATGGAAAGCCTCGGTGCCAAATCACGTCGCGTAGTTCACATGCGAAGTGCATCAACGGCAGGTTTCGGTTGCGAGCGCCGTCAGTACAGTGTGCAAGCGCAGTGACGAACACGTGAGCCGAGAAATATGGGGGGTTTCCAGCGAACTGAAATGTACCCTTGCATCGATTCTCAGCGTGGAACGTCAATTCAGTAACGTGACGGCTACGTCTAAGAATTTCACGATGACTCACGAAGACGGGCCATGCACCTGTTCAGAATTACGCTACCTGGCCGAAACGAAGCCGGGAGAACCGACGAACGCAAGGTGAGTTGCGAAATGACATTTCGATGACGTCGTGGATACGCACACGTACAAGTCACGGAACAAATACTCGCTTCGGCCGATGGTGACGAGTTACAACGGCAGTTGGTAAAGGAATGCGACTGCCCCAAACGGAAACGAACTACAAGCGCAACCTGAAAAAAGACGAAGGAAGCAGCGCCGTCCCGTACAGTGCAACAAGTCGACGTATCCGTCGGTGTTCTGACACCTTCGCCAAGTCAGCTGACCGAGCAAGAGATCCGCTGCTTGCATCTACCGTTAGTCAACAGCGTGCTTGTCCATTAGTAAGGCATCACTCACCGGTTTGACGTCCCCTATCTTCCGCGTCAGTAGCGGTATTCCACCGTCGGCAGTCAGAGCGGCCAGGTGGCCGGCCATCTTGGGCCCCCGCGCTGGCGCATGCGCAGAGGGCACCGCCGTGGCGATCGCCGAGCGCGGGCGTTTACCCATGCCGACGAGTTCACTCCGCGCAACTCACGGGACGTTTCTCTCCGGCAGGGAAAAAGTTCCTACGCGTGCGTTGCACTCATGGGAGAGGTCTCAAACACACAGCAGACCACACCTTGTAGATTCACAAATGGTGTTCTCTTTTACATACACTCCCACTATTGTAGGCTGCGACAGAAGCGCTGCTCAGACAACTCCCTCCGGCGCGGCGCAGCAGACGACGACGCACGAGGTGGAGCAGCGGGCTTCTGCGAGGAGGTCTCAGTGACGCTATAAAACAGCGAGACTTTCAGCGACGTTTAAACGAACCGGAGCGTGCTGCACTGTGACACAAATGCACTTTGTCGTGAGCATGACTCTGAAAGCGAAAGCTTGGCTCGAAGTGGCGACGCAGAGACAACGACCGCCTGTTATGACTCGCCGAGCGTGTATTGCGGGAAGCGTCTGCTCGCGCGCTCGCCCCAGCGCGCGCGCTGTCCTGTGCTCCTCCTCCCGAAGCAGAAACGCGGTTGGTTGCGCTTTGTCACGTGCTACTTTTTGCAGCCAATAGCGACAGTGCAGATTGTCCCGCGGTTTTCGTGGGCGCATTTTCGACGGCTCGACGAGCGTGGGAGCGCGCGCTGTTTGCAAAGCTTGGTCCGCTATCCAGGGCCTGAACCTCAAAGCTTTCTTGCCCTAGACATGATATAAAAAACAAAAAAGATAGAGATAAATAATGAAGAAAACTTAATTGTGATGAAATGCAGTTATGATGCAATAGCCACGGCGTCGCGCCATTGACAAGACTCGCTGAGCTGCATTCTAGTATATTTTACTTCACTTATTTCAAACTTGAAAGTTTCCGTAGCCGCACAGTTAGCGTTATCTATACAATGCTTCTTCATTCTCATACCTGAAGATTAATATAAGAATACATATCTTTCTGTGAATAGGATGACAATATGACAATTAGGAGTTACAAAAATGAACAAAGGGAATTGTCAAAAGCTGCTCATTCTTACTACATAATAATTACGCAGTTTCTTTCTGCATGTGTCTTTCACTCGTATACGTTAGTGCAAATTTTCATCAAGAATCATCACCAATATGGTAGTGTAGTCACCTATAGAGATAAAATAATCGCTCTTTCGATGTTTTTCTTATTTCCACTGTTTTATTCATTGAAATTTTGCCGGCTTCCAAAGAGCGAGGTTCATCATACAGAAACATTTATTAGTCCATAAGGTCTCTTGTGCGGCAGCGTCTAAGTTATCCGCGAACTATATATCTTCTCCAAGGCGTATTCCAGCCTTGATTGCGGCGCCTGCATGGTCCGCGGGCCATCTGCGTTCCTTGTGGCCTAGTGATGACTGAGAACCCCGATCGTTTGGACTCCTTGGGCGAGGTGGACGCTGCGGCATAGTGCGTCGCGAGACCTCCGCGTTTACGGCAACGGGACACAAAGAAACTCGTCTTTCTTTCTTCTTCATCTTCTACATTCGAGTTTTTGTTGCTGCTCAGCACACTACCACTCTCTTTAGTTTGTTTCAGTAGTTCCGTGCAGCGCTGTGGAAGGTACATGCCTCTTCGACCAATCAGGTGGGCGAATACGTCTTAACTCTGTTCTTCCGCGGCCCGTCTGCTAGCTACGAGCGCTGCGGCGGAAGGGGCAGGAGTCAATGTTACTAAATATTATGTATGTAGTAACGTTGGCGGGAACACCTCCTGACACTACTCCTCGTAGCCTTGGCTCCGCTGCACGGAACTAGTGAGGCAGACCCATCGTCATCTTCGTCGCGTTCGGATGCATGGCAGTCGCTACCAGCCCGCACACACACACACACGCACGCTAGAGGGCGTGCAGACAATGGCCTCGCAGCAGTCGTGAATCACGACACGACACCGTACGGTTCCTCTTTGCTGTTTCCTCCTTGATGTGCGTGCTGTACTGTCCCTCTTGAAGAAACGGCTCGCGCGCGAGTTCCATAGACGAAGCGGAGAGGGACAGCGGGCGGTGTCTCGGTCACTCTGCGTGGACACATTAAAACGATGACCACAGCAGCAGCATCAGTATACGGCTCAATGGTTTGGCCTATGCGGCGGAACTGTGCAGGATGCAGGGGTGTGGGTCGTCATTAGACCGCCAGCATGTGGGCGACGACGCGCCTGCCGAGGCTGAGGCCGGACACGAGTGGTCGCTGTAAATGTCGTCCGGCCAGACCTCTGTTGCAACCATGCAGGGAGGCCTCGCTTGCCCCTTTCACAGCTCAATGGCGGGAATATTTCAAGCTGTGCGCTCGTTGTGCCTGCTGCGTGGGACTCGCGAAGTCGTTCAATCTAACTTTTGAAACCAGTAGCTTTTATAGATATTTATATTCTGTTAACGATGCCTCTCCGGCGTACATCTTCCGCTTTCTCTCTCGCTGGTTCAGACAAAAACTCATTAGGCTCACAGCTCATTGGGTCGGCAGGATGATGGACGGACTGCCGCTGGAAATAAAAAGAAAACTGTTGCAGAAACCACTGACGATTATTGCCGATATAAGCTGAACGCTCGAAAAAATCTTGACGGTACGCATATTTAATGTGTAGTGAGGATAGTTGTAGGATTTACCGGAAGAGTTTGCTATTTGACTACGCTATTACCCGGAGAACGGAGCCATCAGAACACATCTGTCGAGGAATGCAACAGTAGCTATAGGCAGCCGTTAACAACTGAAATTGCAACAAGTTATATGTAGGTGAGCTAACCTCGCTCTCTGGCTCTCGTATTCGCCAGTACGCAATATTCAGCATGATTTTGGCTTGTGCGCTTCTTTTGAGACCTAAAAGGTTAAGCCACCTCGTGGTTCGTCACAGCGCACTCTCAAATGATCATTCGCGAAGGCTACTCCTTTCTGTGGTCTGTCGTTCCTGTTTCATTTGTCCATGGCACTTCTCGAAGAAATATCCTTGCAACTCAGTGGGAGGCACAATGTGCTGCAGCTGTGATCCAGAGGTGCAATTAGCGCTACTTGGTCACGTCAGGCAGGCGGCAGAAGTTTAGCAGAGCAATGAATTGGGTATAGTTGGTGGCGGAGAACCACCTTTGTTATCCCTGCCTCGTCCCCGTCTCGTGGTACGAAGCGCGAGAAGAAATCATGAATGCGGTAGAAGCCAGTGCAGCCCTGGACTCGGGGACGCTGCACCCACCGAGATCGTATATCCCTTACCCCGATCCGTGCAGTATAGTTATTCTCTCTCTCACACACACGAAACTCGGTTAGCGCGTCGGCCCTTTCACGTCGCCGCATACACCTATATGTATCGCCTATGGAAATCCGGCCACCGACCGCGAAAACTGACGATTGATAAACGAAAGGTCATCCTGTTTTTTTAGAGTGCGAATGTGTGAGCTCCATGGGATGCGCGCACTTGTATGTCTCTGACACCGAAACTTTACGCCTCACGATTCCAGTGCAAAAGTGCTTTAAACAGCATCGGACGTTGGCGGGTACGTACATGTTCTCTAATCCTTTTATCAGCGCTATAACGCGAAGTAAACCAGGGGCTTGTTGCATAAATCTAATGTAAGAGCTCATAGCTGGTTCACGCGAGCATATCTTTTCTTTTCCTTTATTTTTTTAAAAACGTGGCTGTGTACTAGAAGCTGATTTTGAGATCTTAAAGCGAGTTAGTTCCTTTTTATCGCATCTCTATTTTGTTGTCTCAAAACACGCTTGCGCCCTAAACCTTGCATGCCCGCACACGCAAAGAGGCGAACTAAAACAACAACAACAAAAAGTGCTCAATTGGCGCGCGTAGACGCGGGATCCTAACCAAAACGGTCGCCGCAGCCAGGTCGGGTCGTGTGGGGTACAACGCATCCGGTGGGGTCGTCTCTTTGAACCTGGGGTCCTTGAACGGGCGGATGCGCTTTCGGCGGCACGCGTACCGCGGCTGGCACGTGCGCGGCGCGTGCGGACCGAACACTCACTCAAGAACAGCTGCTGCCTGAGCTTCCCTTGTGGTATAGCGAATAGCCGCAGTCATCCCTGTATGAACCCCCCCCCCCCCCCTTCCCCCCGCGGCCTCCCTCTCTTCTCTACCGCTTCGGCTTCTCATACGTACAAAAATAAAAATAAAAATAAATAAAAAAAATAAGAAAGGCAAGCAAGAAAATCAGGGAGTCCGCGCACCTTTCCTAACCTTTACCCCAATACCCAGCCCCGACGAGCAGCTGACGTATATTCTCCATCCCTACAAACATCCTCCTTGCGCCGCCATACGAACGCGTGCCACAAAATCGGTCCAGTCGGTTCACCTTTGCACTTTTCCTATATAGCAACTGCGATTCACCGCTATAAGATGTTCCATACGCTCGCCTCAAACAGCAAAAAATGAAACGGCGGTCGGGGGGAGGGCGTGCTCACCATACGTTCCACCTATGACTCCGCGAGTAATTGCATACAGTAACGACGCAGGCTCGAGCTTTCAGTGATACGCGAAAAGGAGCTCCCAGAACGTGTCAGATGAAAGAAAGCAAGAAGGAATCTTTCATGAAAAAAATATTTGTTCGCAAGTCATGCTCAACGCTCCTCGGCCTCGCTAATGCCTTCTTCGCAACCCAGTTGCAAAATAACAGATCAATTCAGTTCAGTTCAATTCCCATGACGTTAAGACCTCCGGAACGCCTAGTTTCGTGTTATGGGTTGAAATAACGTCGTGACGTCTCGATACGTAGCCTTCTATCTATAGGCGTGCAGACAGAGGGAGGAGGGTATGGGGCAACCCCTCCACGTTCTTTGACAACTCTAGGGAAGGAGGCGAAATTTCTTATGACATCGAAATGGCATTTAAAGAAAATAGAAAAATAGCTTTAGTCATGTTTCCTTTGCAACTCGGGAAGGGGGCGAAATTTCTGATGACATTGAAAAATAATAGAAAAATAGCTTTAGTCATGTCACTACAGCCCCCTGGAATGGGGCACGATTCAACCCATAGTGTTTCAGAACCTCACTTTCCAAACAACCGGTGTCTCTGTGATACTTCGGGTATGTTCAAGCTTTCCGCTTTGTGTAAATTATTACACACCGTTCATGCGCCCTACTTTGAAAGTAAAGCGTAATCGTACAGCGATAATTATGACATTTAAATTTAATGATTCGAAGGGCCACCATTATTAGCATTGTGTGTCCTTGCGCAACGCAAAGGTAATTTTCTAAGGGGCCGGATTAAAGGGGGGCACTCTGATGAGAATTGCCCCCTCTCATGCGGGACCCTGCGCGCATCGATGCTTCTGTCATGTGCATGTCATATGAATCGTGGACCGGAGCAGCTGGTTCTCGCTACCAGTTGAGTCAGTTGAGAGTATCAATAAGTCACCCGAGAGTAGCGCTGTGTCCTCTCTCTTCTCTTGTGTCCGTTGTTTTGAGCTAAAAACGGTCGCTAAAATAACTTTACTTTATTTCGTTCTGGTTCTCCCCTATTGGTCAATTCTCCGTGGCAAGGCGGAATTGACCAACCTTTGACCAATCCAGAATTCCTGATTGGTCAGTCTTGCCTTGACCACAGGATGCGAGATAGTTCCCGTATTCCGTGCTACAGTACAGGCATTCTACTCTGTCTATATTCTAGTTTAACCAACTGTCGTGAAACAAAACGCCGGGCAACGGGACTGAACAAATAAAATTAAATAACAAAAATTTGGAACGAGTTGAAGAGCCTCACGAGCTTGCGCAACATGCTGCACTCAAACAACTCACTGAAACAGGCTTTCCAATTAAATGCACATTCTCTCGCTGCGCATTATCCAATTGCGATCCAGTTTCGAGAAGCAAAATCCAAATGTATACGTCCTCGCCAAGCAGAAATGTCGAACCGATACAGCGCGTGCTTCGTGAACCGTGATTTCACGAGACTTTCGTTCAGGTCGGCCGGGCTTTTCGCTTCGTCATGCCGTCTCGCCTAACGCGAGACCGAAGAGTATTTCACGCTTCAAGTCACGAGTTCTGTGTATCGAAAGCACGCGTGAGCGTGCGAATGAATATTACATACGTGGCGCGAGGAACAGCTGGGACGCACGTTCGAAGAATCACGGCTTCCACTCAAGTGCGCGTAACTGTAACGTGATCACGAACTCACGTGCCTCCTGGAGGATCCCATAGATGCGTGCCAAGACAACTGTGGTGCTGCACGCACGTGAAATGTGCTTGAGTGCGTGTGTGTATATATAGAGCGCAGTAAGGGGGCCTCCGGACCGGAAGATGGTGAGGGAAGTTTGCTGCCGATCTATTTATACGCCTTACGCGAGACAGTGCTCCTTTACGTACGCACGGACGCTATAGCTGTGTCGCCACTGCTCACCGTGAACGTACAAATTGCGCCTATAAGGTAGGACACATGACGCGTTCGCTATCAAGGTTCTTGGTCACTTTCGTCAGGCGCGCCAACAGCCAGATACACTGGTTTTCCTGAATTTATATTCTGCCATGCATGGTAGATTGAAATTCGGTGTTTATGCCGCATATAACGGGGCTCTTCTCTTCTTACACATGCAAATTGCAACACCATATGGAAGCAGGAGTTATCTATAATTTCTATATGTGAGTGCTGTTACCTTTACCAGAACGCGAATAAATAGAAATAGAAGGGGGGGAGGGGGGGTAGTATCCCTGCATGAAACATTCCAAGGGCCAGTGTATTCATTCAAAAGGAAGCGGTAGACTTAGCTGATGCAGCGAAATAGGCGGACTTAGCGGATGCAGCGAGTGCTCTCGTTTCAAGCACCAAAGAGCGACTCTCTCAGGCCAGCTAAACAATTCCCCCTCCCCTATCATTGCCACCACCACTGCTCACGCAGAGCGAAGTTCTAGGGCACTGACCATACACACTCCAACGCGAGTCACAATGGGGCGTTGCTGCGGTTTCTTATAGGGACGTCGGATTCAACGACTGTGACATTATATGACTGTTCACTGATAATTGTTTTCCGTGTTAATGTAACAGTGCCATGTAGTCACGATTATCTTGTGACGACTTCACACTCTCTTCTTCTCTCGCATTATCTTTCATTGATTTGAATCTGCGCGTTTAAAGAAAAATGCTCCCGGGTGAGACTTAACAAGGACCACGCTGACAGAGCTCTGACTAACGATCGTTGAACATTGTCGTTGCGTCGTCTTGTGTGCTCCCACTTTTTTCAACCTGTGTGTAGTAGAGTTATTCTCGTCTTGTTTTCTCATTCAACATTCACTATAAGCCTCATCAAGCGATTATCTTCGTAAAGCAGTGTGCGCTTTACTCTCTATCTGCAACAACTTACAAAGAGGGAGGTGGATGGACCCCAGAAGGACTATAGAGCAAAGGTTCCAGACCATGCAGTAAGTAAACAATATACAGAGCTAAGGCATCTGTCATTCTTTTATCGAACGTGTGCTCCAGTATGCGCCGTGTTACACAGCCGCAGCAGTCATAGTTTTCCAACTAGCACCCACAGACCCACCGTGAATGAACTCCCGCAGTTAAAGTTCACCCTCGCCCACGCGTGATGCCCATCTCCCGGGTTGCTCGTAAACAACGTCACCGCTTTACGCACGCTTCCCGCAACGGTCAGAATGACAACTGCGGCGTACTCCCTTACCTCCTTTATTTTGTTTGCTCTTGTTGTTCTTGTTTGTTCGGCAAATATAAGGGGGAAAAAACGCAATATATCACAGAAAAAGAAGAAAGAAAGAAAATACATGGGAGAGGAAGCCGGACACGTTGTCGCGGGTGACCAACAAACAAGCGTGCAAACAAACCACGGTGGTCAGTGTATACAGCAGGAGGGTGATGATCGCCCTGCCATTCAGACATCTCCGTGCTCGCATTCATCACCGCGGACTGCTGTGAACACTGACCGTTATCCACTGGGCAGTGGAAGTAAAGAAATAAATACGAAAAAAGAAGCTGATGTAGGAGGGAAAGACAGAGATATCATCCTACGCTCAATGAACCTCCCAATACACACGGAGAATAAATCAGGAGAAAGATATGGTAACGTCCTTAGCCGTCCCTAGTAAGTGGTGTCGTGTTTCCCCAAACAAATAACTACGGTGCGTCATGTATGCGTGTAGACTGCTCGCGAGGCAGGTGGCAACGCACGGCTGTCTGGAAAACAAGTTTATCGCGCGATGCAGTCGTGTCTGTCGCCAACGTCTCGTCCAGGACTAGATGAATCGGTGGCAGCTTGTTACTTCTTTGTACGTTTGCCTTGTTTTATTATTTTTGTTTTGTTTCTTCGTTTGTTTACTCGATGTCTTCTCTTGTCCAGCTGCTCGAACACCGACTGCACGAGTCCCCGCGTGGCCCGCGTATGTCGAGAAAGTTGCTTTAAACTTGATTGGTATTTTTTTTTTGTGTCACGAAACAGCAACATACCATATGTTCGTGGTGCGAGAAATTCGTCCGACAAAGGGCCCACGTTCACAAAAACTCCTATAAGGCTATTCCTCTCTGTACGTATATATTCTTAAGAAAAAGGATTTAGCCAGTCGTGCATCGTCCGATCGCAGGGTGCTGTAATACGGAAAAGAAGCTTTGCGAATTTGGCCCGAGGTATCTGAGTGTGAATGTCTCCGAATATGATGTAACGAAAGGGAAGGGGTCAAGGGCTCGTTCTTTATTTGTTAGAAACAAGTTAATGAGCAAACAGACAATGAAGCCTAGGCTTCATTGTCTGTTTGCTCATTAACTCCGAATATGATGGTTACTGTGAATATAAACCATGATATTGTCGCAGTGCAAGAGCGACCCTTCTCAAGAAAACTTACATACTTCGTTCGGTACATAAGGTTGAGTTCTATTGTAGTAACGTAACGGTACTTCTAATAAGCATCAAAATGTTTAACTACTTTATTTTAAGTAATCATCTGACAATACGATACGATGACATATGTCGCACAACTACAGTGTTAAAAACAACTTAATGAGCAAACAGACAATGAAGCCTAGGAAAGCATAAGGGAAGTTACTTGTGGCATTGGAATTGTGGAGAAAGTAGAAAGGAATTAAAGTGGACGAAATGACAAACCTGCCTTCGGTGGGAACCGAACTCACGACCTTCGGATGACGCGTCCGATGCTCCACCAACTGAACTACGAAGGCGGTCGTCCCCCCGTCCACTTTATTGGGTACTTATGTACGTATTAACCTGAGAGTGTTAGGCAGCGCCACTCATGGCCAAGGCGGCGTGTGTGGAACACACTTTCTTGCCAGGAAGCGTCACGAAGAATGCCACAAGTAACTTCCGCTATGCTTTCCTAGGGTTCATTGTCTGTTTGCTCATTAAGTTGTTTCTAACAAATAAAGAACGAGCCCTTGACCCCTTCCCTTTCGTAACTACAGTGTTAAGTAGTATAACGCATTCTATACTTCGTCGCCATCGTCGTCGTCGTTGTTGTTGTTGTTGTTGTTGTTGTTGTTGTTGGTGGTGGTGGTGGCGGTGGTGGGGACGCTGCACAATCACACTGAGACTACTGAGCACGCAACCCGCGGAAACGTTTGATAAACAGAAGCGACAGTTCCGCCCCTAAAAACCTTTCTCATCAGCGAAGGGATACGTGTTGCGCACAAAAACAAGCCTTTTTGAGCACCTCTCCGTGAAGCAGGTGTAATTAATGTATTAAACACCTGCCTGATGACCTATGCCAGGACTTGTTCTTTTCATCTAGTCAGTTCATATCTATATGCAAGCAATAACGGCAGCACTAACATGGAAAACACAACGGCTGTCATGTCGCCTTTCATACATATCTAAATAATTTGGAGTACTGCAAGACAAAAGATGATCTGATTATGAGACATGCCGTAGCGGTGGCTGGTCCTCTATAGATCATCGTGGTTGCTATACTGCATACCTTTGTGACCTTACGGAAGCCTCTCCGCTTTAGTAAACAAGGGATGGGCTGTGTTTCCGGTGGCGGTGTGTAACACGCCGGAAGAATAGTCGCGGGCGGAAGTTGATTGTGATCTTTGAACCCTGACCGAGGTTGTTTTCTTTGCTATTTTCGCTAACGCGATGCCGATAAAGCTACGCCCTCTGTGATATGCCTCATTGGTTCTTGTCTCCTTCGAAATATGCGCATGCCTTCAGAGAACGCCTTGGCGGGATGTATGTGCACTCGTCAGGTCGAAAATGGCTGAGCGTGTGCTGGGTGGGTTAACAGCAATTGTGTTTGCAAAATTTGCGTGTACCCTCTCAGGTTTTTTTCTGTTTCGTCTCTTCTATAGTCGTCACTTTGACGAAGTCTCGTAATATAACGCTGCGTCACTAGTGAGGGCATGTGGAACAAAAGAGGAAATCGAGTGAGGGATGATAACTTCTATATCATGTCTTTCTAAGCGTTACGGCTATGAGAAGCCGCATTGTATGATTCATGTAATCTAGCTGCGTCTATATATTTTTTTTCTTTTTTTTAACAAACCGTCGAGGTATCTTAGCGGTATAGGGTGTTAGCTTTCTAAGCGCGAGGTCACAGGATCGAATCCCCGGCTATGACGGCCTCATTTCGATGGGGGCAAAATGCAGAAAGCACCCGTGTATACTTGATGTAAGTGCGCATTAATTATGACCAGCCGAGTGGTCATAATTACACCGGAGCCCTCCACTACGGGACGTGCCTCATAATCATAGGTAGTTTTAGCACATAAAACCCCATCGATTATTATCTTTTACTACGTGTCTCCCATTAATATCTTCTTTTCATCAACAACCCACGCATTTCTACAGTGTGAAGTTACGCATGCGGCACGACCTTGTAATTACCTGATGTATATAGGTATATATTGTTCTTCGCGATGGCACATATGTTTACGCTATATAGAACAGTTCTCGCGCACCACCCTATAGTACAGTCTACATTAGCGAGGCAGGTAGAGGCCCTGTATCTGTATAAAGATCCGGTAGCTGCTCAGTGTTATGCCACCGCACCAATGTGAGGAAAAGAAGTGTAGAAAAAGAACCCATCCAGGTAAGATCCGTACAAGCTCCTGCATGTTTACAGCTGCCCACCTCGCCATCCTTTTATGCCTCGGAACGGGCGTTTCTCACCCGACTGTATCATGTTAGTTGTACCTTGTGAACACCTATATGTGTCGATTCGGGCCGTTGTTTTTTTCACGCTCTGTATATCTATATCTGTGTCGGCGCGCGCTTATTATATAAAGGCTCCTGGCGCGCTTACGGATGGCGGACGACGTATTAAATTGCCGTCTACGAAGTTGTGAAGTCTGTCGTACAAATCATACAAAAGTATACCCACGGTGTAGGTGATGCCGCAGGGATCAGTATCCAGTCACTCCTCCACCATTGTTCGTCTTTTCTCACCACGCCTCTTGTCGAGGAGCGTTTGTACCTCGCGGAAACAGGCACCGTGGACAAAGCGTCGCCGGCACCCTCCCGGCAGAGAGGATGCAAACATTTCCTGGGTCACTATGTAGCGCACATTCAAGAACGTCCGCTGCATTCACGACCACGTACACATATTCATACACCGGCAATTTTCAGCAGGATTATCATGCCGTATTTACTCGGCTATAAGCTCCTTTTCTTTCTTTATTCCCAAGCCCGCTGAGATATGACGCGAGTGTAATATAGGATGCTACTGCTTATGAAAAGAAATTTAAAAAGAAGAGAGACAACTACAAGCCAGTCGTTCCTTTCTGTTTTTCAGGGCACAAGAACTTCGGTGCTTCAAGGACAGGATGAAAACGAAGTAACGTTGCCACCTAATACTGTATGTGAACGAGTGCGCGGGAACAGCTTGTTTCTGCGAGGAAAGTTTATTATAACTATAATCACTGGGGTATAAGCGCGCGACAAAAATCTTACGCCACGATCTGTATGTACGTTATTTCCCAATGTGCGAAAAATGTTGAGCTTTTCCTCACTTTATTTTAATTGTTTAAAGGAATTTTTTACGGATTCCTAAAAGGAGAAAGAGAGCAAAACAGGCTATAAAGAGAATAACTGAGCTCTGTTCCCCATGTCAGAGTCAACTAGCACACCTCCATTGGTTCGGGGGAGGGTAGGTTAGATCAAGTCAGCTACTATCAGTAAAAGTCGAACACACGAAGACGTCGAAGAGGGCCGCCTCGTTTTTGGATCCGTCCTTGCTTGCGCACTTGCATTTAATTTAGTTCTCCCAATTAACACTTTCAATTAATAGAGCCGTGCACTCGCAAAAATGTTCGTTCGTACGTGCTCTCTGATAACGGCTGACAACTTTCGATGATGACATGTCTGCAGATACATCTATCGCAACAGCATCTCGCGAATATACGGAGTAGAACAGTGTATAGTCGCTTTGTTTGCGGAGACGCCTCTAACGCAGAGAAGAATGCGGTACATGTACGCCCGTCCCGCTGCCTCGTCTAACTACACACGCACCCTGCTTTGTAGGTATACGCTACCATATACAGAGCGATCCAGCACGCTCCCGTTGATTCAGCGGAGCGTCGTCCCAGAAGAGGAACTGCGTCACGGGCCGCCGAGTCGCCAGTGACGCGATGACTCGCGAGCGGCGTCGACGGCTCTCCGCTCCAGCGATCCCAGTGGAAGGTCGGCGTTCGCTACCAGCGTGATGTTGTTGCTGCCGCTCTATACGCGCTTTCAGAGGATAAGGCTGGCACACCACCGGTCACCGAGCTGCAGCACGGTGGTGTTCACGAGAGCTCCAGGGTTGGTCGGCCGTCGCAACGGGGCCGTCATTACGCCCGTTTTCTTTATGCATTGTTTACGCGCGAGAGTTTAGGAGGAGTCGGCGCTGAGGGGTTCTCTTTTTTTTTTCCTATTTTCGGCCGGGCTTACCGATAGAGAGAGAGAATAAGAAATAAAAAATGTATGCTTAGCGGGTGTGTGTGTTAGCCACGGTGAAATGGGGCGCGGTGCGTGTGAACACGCGGGCCTGCTCTTGAGGTGACTCAGAAAACAAGAAATTTGTTTCCATCTTTGGAGGCGGAGAAGCTGGTCTTATGCCTACTTTTTTTTTTATTTCGTTGCTCTATTTTTCGCCCTCCTTCTGTTTAACTTTACGTTCTTCCTGACCGTACGTTGCAATGCGCTGCTCTTTTCATCGTCTGTCTTTTTTGTTTTGTTTTGTTTTTAATGAGGTGTCCCTGTGCGTTTTTTATGCGGCTTCTTTTTCGCTATGTTGTCGTGGTGAGCCGTGTTGGGATTGCTCGTAAAGTATGCCGTTCATCATTCTCGCGAGAAATGGTTCGGTACGGGGCCAAACGTCCAAGCATCGAAATAAACAGATCAGCTGTAAAGGGAAAATGCGCTTCTGGCATTTGCGAGTTCCAGATTTATTTCCAGTCTGTACTGTGCAGTTATTGCGGTCTTTCGTTCAGAGCAGCGAAGCGTTGGGCTTTTTCTTTCTACCAAACCTCGAATAATAAACTAATAATAGACTTTTTGTTTAACATCGTATTTTCTTCTTGTCGAAATCGTGGACCGCACGGGACGCTCCTTGACAGGTTTTGCCGGTCATCGTGACAATCTGGCGAGTTTATGCCAAACGGCCCTCCCTATAGCAACATACCCTAGCAACATACGTCCTATCATCCGTCATCTCATCTTATACGATTGACTTGCTGTGCGCGTCATGTATAAGCATATATATGGACACCACGCCCTTTGAATATTGACCCTGCGTATGTGCGTGAACTGGACTCTCTCTTGTCCCCATTCCGTTGCCCCCAGAGCAGAGGAAAACAACCGGACACTTGTTTTCCTTGTAGCCTCTATGATTGGCACATACCCACGAGGGGAATGGCCACACTGCGGGTAATGATATATCGCACTGGAAAAATTAAAACCAAAGCTAACTCTAAGTGACATTATAAAGGAACAACGGAGTTCTGATTTAAAAAAAAGCACTTAAAGTTTTTAACTAAAAGAAAAATTGGGAACAAAACCCTGTGGTCGTAATCTTCCAGAGGCATCGTATGCCTAACGTCACTGACTTTCCTTTTCTTTGCTTTCTCTCTCTCTCTCTGACAGATTGCATAAGAGACCAGTGCGCACTGATGGCCCTGCACACAAGTTAAAACCGCACATGTACTATAAGACGGAAGCGACACTGGACCACAGAACGCTAGAAGACCCGTTTTAGAGTGTACTACCCGCATTTTTTTTTTCAACCATGCCGCTGACAGGGCACAAAACCACGAAGAAGAAGAAGGGTGATGATGATGGCTATAGACAGACGAAAACAACAAACTACGTTAAATACACTTATCATCATCATCATCATCATCATCATCATCATCATCATCAGCCTGTTTAGGTCCACTGCAGGACGAAGGCCTCTCCCAACGATTTCCAATCCACCCTATCCTGAGCGAGTTGGTTCCACTTTATGCCTGCAAACTTTTTAATTTCATCGCTCCATCTAACCTTTTGCCTACCTCTGTTGCGTTTTCCCTCTCTTGGTATCCATTCCGTTGCTCTTACTGTCCATCTGTTATCTTTCCTCCTCATGACATGCCCTGCCCAGGTCCACTTCTTTCTTTTAATTGATATAATAATATCGGCTACTCCTGTCTGTTCTCTGATCCATTCCGCTCGTTTTTTATCTCTTAGAGTTACCCCCAACATTTTTCTTTCCATTGCACGTTGCGCGCTCCTTAGTTTCATCTCTAGTCTTTTCGTTATCCTCCACGTTTCTGCACCGTACGTTAGTACTGGGAGAATGCAGTGATTGAATACTTTTCGCTTATAATACACTATAATACACTATAATACGCTTATAATACACTTAATGTGCTTTGTATAGCATTTCCTTCCCTGTCTCCCTCTCTCTCTCTCTTTCTCTGTCTTTTTTTCCCTCATTTTTACTCGCTGCCGCTTTCCGTAAATTCCTTAGCGACGCCATCACACAAACACATTTCGACCCACATCATCGGACGAGCGCCCTCTCAGCAGTGACAGCAGCCTTCCGTTCAGCGCGTTGAGCAAGCGCGAACTCAACACGCTCTGTTACACTTCGATCCGGAAGCAGCTCCGGAAGCGAAAGGTGCGAACCGCGCGCGTTCTTCACATTCCGACGCAGGCGGCACGGGCGGTCAACGAGAGGGCGCGCGCATCCCCGGCGATGCGGCACACCTGAACACGAAGAAAGAAAAGAGAGTCCCCCTCCTTCGCACGAAGCCAGAGAGAGCGCGACCCTTGCCGTCATCTACTTGACCCGAGTTCCAGGACCTCCGGGACCGCACCCGTGAAAACCCGAGAAGCGTGCGTCGTGGCCCGGGGCTGGCCCTTATTACGAACCGCACCCTCTCGTTTACGGCCTGGGGCCATGTTGAGTTGCGACCGTTCCATCAGGGAAACAATCTACGCTCGCTCGGTACGATTCTTCGTCAACGCATGCCTGTGCTGCGCGTATTGCTCCTGCAGCTGAAGCCCTCCTGGGAACGCGTTAAAGAGAGCTCGTAAATTTAGCCGGATTGTGAGCGATAGCGCGGGACGAGACAGATTGAAGGCGCTTGATTAGCCTGGCTTTTATGAGGGCAGTTCGTTAAACTTGTTTTCGGTTGGCACTGTACCGTGGCTATGTACGTTTTATTGACTTCTTCGTTTCGTGCTCCGTGGCTGAGGCGCCGCGGTGCTGTTATATTGGCTGCGGTGGCGGGGGCGCTAACTTGCGCTGCATGCTCTTATAGTTCTCTTTTGGATGGCTGAAGATTCATTCACTACAAGGACGGCCCATTTGGCCTGTGCGCGTGGAATTTAATCACACTGCAACAAGAGCGCAATCGTTGACCGTCAGCTATCGAATATCTTGGAGAGCACACCTTTGATGGAAGTTTCGTTCAATTTCTCCCATTTCACCATGGCGTAGATCACAGAGGCTACTGGAGTTATTATAACGCTTACTCTTTAAATAGATAGAGGTAGTGATAGAGAGAGAGAGAGAGAAATGTGACCGATGAAAGGAATGCTGAGAGCCGAAAGAAAAATAAAAAGGAAGCTTCCAGTATACAAAATTTTGCCCTGAATTTTTTGGCTAAGACTAGTAATACGGAAGGCATTTTACAGGACTGAGGTCTGCGCACTGCGTGGGTGATATGCATGGCGAACCCACGCTCGCCCGAATGGCATTATTCTATACGGGCGTCGTCACATCGTAAAAAAAAGTCAGGAGATGGCTGTCCATGATTGCCTGGCACGGACACTAGACAAGTGACAACCGTGAACGCTATATATACGAGAGCCGTTGCGTCAGTCTGTCGCTCTCTCTCTCTCTCTCTCTCTCTTTTTCTTATTTGTTTAAAGGTTTATCCTGGCACGAGCGAGCGCACGCACAGAAACGACGTGGAGATCCCCAAAACATTCTGGACGCATAATTTATTGGGTGCTGAAAGAAGATTGTTGCATCGCAAGCCAGCCACTACCAGACACCGTGGTATGATATAGCAAGCGCATGCTACTGCAGCGTCGCTGAAAGCCGGTGAATCTGTGGATCGTGGGAAAATGGACGAGAGTGACGCATTGCTGCCATTCTTGACTATTTATTAGCGTTGTAATTAAAAAAAAACTCAGCTGCATCGCAAAGTGAACCGAGGGACATGCTCATTAAAGTCGCGCTGAAGTATAGTGTACTGTGCGTAGAGGAAAAGTTATTCCAGATGCCTGGTGCCGCCAGTGATTTCCCTACACGCACACTGCAAGGGGGAGGCGGGGGGAGGGGGTTGTACACTCCTCTTATAATTGGAAAGGCACCCCCATATTTGTAAAAATTTGCGACAAATTCTATATATCCACTGCTTCACACTCCCGCTTGAAATTTAGACGCCCCCCTACTTAAACCTCCGTTAAGATCCGGAAACAAAGGAGATGTTATTTTACTATATGAAAGTCACGTGACAGCTTACTTAACATAGATGGGAAAATGGAGGAGAGTTTAATGTAGAGAAAACAAATCATTTTCGAGTGTAGAAAAGAAAGCGGTTCTAAATCGTGGTGGAGGAGGAGCAGAAAGGGGGGAAAAAACGGAAGGACAGGGAGTGGTGGCTGCGTGGACTAGGAAAAGTACATAAACCGTGTTTCAGATAAGTATCCACAGGAGATGCGTTGTTTATATTACTGTCCTTAATTCAGCTTTTCTTTTCTTTTTTTTTGCGCGCATCATTGCTCGATGCCTGGAAGAGCGTATAAGTGAGGCATCACTGCGCTCCCGATAAACGTCCTCACCGTCCAAACGATGCGATGCTCGCACTATGCCAGGCTCGCACAAGTCTAGCTGCAGTACACAGAATGTGTGTGTGAGACAGATAGCAAGAAAAAGAAAGGAAGGGAAAGACTTGCGAAAAAATATAAACCACCGAAAGCCAAGGAGAAAGGCGCTCGGCTGTAAACAACCTACGGTGCTGGCGAAGACAGCCCCGATTGTCACGGCACCATTTTTTTTTTTTTCTTTTATCCACTCACATTTTTTCCAGGAAAGCTCCCCGAAACCGCGGTCGCTGTCGTAGCGGGATACCGAGCACGGCGCGACCATAAACCGTCAACGGAGAAGTCGACGGGAACGCGTCGAGTGTACGTGCTCTTTGTCCTCGAGGTCGCTTCGTTCCTCACCGCGTGCACTCAGCCAAGTGGGACACGCGAGGGCCCAGTGCACCCAGCAGGAGGTCTGCTTTTAGGGGCGCCTTTAGCGAAAGCACGCAAAACACTTTGTTACTTCCATCCCAACGCCCCTCTATTGATTTCTCTGCCTCGTACTTCTTGCGTTCTCGGCGCAGCTATGACGTTGATGCATGACCTCCGTAATCACCCATCTCCGTGGGCACTCGTCGTCGCCTCCGAGATGGGCGTGGGAGGAAGCTTACGCGGCACTGCCGCGTTGAATGCAAGGATCTGTGAGCACCCTGCAAAAGAGAGCTCTGCCATATAGCAGCATGGCTTCGAAGATCGAGATAGCGAATGTCTCCCAGCGTTTGCGGGTCGACATTGATACTTTACCACTTGCCTGGCTAGGCAGTTTTTTGCGCCAAGTTGAAGAAATCAACTCGAGAGAGAGGGAGGCGGTCAGAAGTTTAGTAGGGGTGGATGACCCCGCCGCCCTTTTTAACCGTGCAGAACGACTTGTTCTCGGGCTAGTTTGTGTTTGCATAAGTGCGACTAAACGCAAAACACACAGACAGGAGGCACACAACACGGGCGCTACTAGCAGCTTCAATGGAATCTTGGAAGAAAACATAAAATGTACTCATTCACACGCGCAGGCGTACGAGGCACATCGTGCAGGACACAGAGAACGCTTAACCAAGGCAAACATTATCACACAAAACACCGGAAAAGAGCAGGTTCATTAGTGAATAAAACCACCGATGTTTGGCTTACGCAGTCATTGCCCTTCTCTTTAATATAAAGTGCTTCCAAAAGCTCACGTGCCCTAATACTATGTAATACACTCGTATTATCACATAGTATTACGCCTATCATTTTTGATATAGGCGTAACACTGGGAGATAGAAATAGAGCAGAATGGATCAGAGAACAAACAGGAGTAGACGACATCCTCGTTAATTAAAAAAAAAAAAAAACGAAGAACAAGATGGACCTGGGCAGGTTACGTGACGCGTGTGAAAGATAGGGACAGTGGGAGCAACGCGATAGGTACCGAGGGATGGAAAACAGTCGCAGCAAATGAAAAAAAATGAGATGAAGTGATGAAATTGACACGTTCGCAGGCACAAAATGGAACCAATTCGCACACGACAGGGTGTAAAGTAGAAGTGTCTGGAAGAAGCCATCGTCCTGCAACAGACATAAAACAGTCTGATGAGGGTAATAATGATGGTGATGAGCCTACGACAACTTCAATGCCCCAAGAAGACACAGGGCTACTGTTTCCATGGCCATAATCCCGGACATAAGTATAGCTGTTGAGCTGCCTTCTTTTTCTTCTTCTCCTATATGCGCGTATGCGGGAGAAGTTGGCATCATAGATAGAGGTCGCTATTCCTTATCTGAAAGGCATACAGCATACGCAACAGGTATAGCCCAGTTTCAAGAAACAAACAAACAAGCAAGCATCAAGGCGGAAACAATACATAGCAAACACTCCGGCTCTATAACAAACACATGCACACACAACAAACGAGACAAAAACACGAAATGAGACATCGTCCACATCAGGTTGAAATCTGCTCATTCCAAGAGATGCAGCGCGGCTATAAACAAGACGTCGACGTCGTCTTCTTCAAATAGAGGGCAAGGTCATTTCGGAAACTGCGCCCGCCCACAAACGAACAGCCAGATTTCGGGAAAAAGAAAAAAAAAAAAACGCGTGGCCCTGAAAGGTGCACGCAACGGTCGAAAGTCAAAGCCTCATCGCTTCACTGCAGGCGAGCGCAGGTTTCCCACGATCCTAGTAGCGCGCGGCGAGGATGAGCGGTTAGCGCGAAGCGCTAAACGCCGCACTCGGCTACGGATGGCGTGCAAGAATGTTAATGCCCCGCCATTGACATTGTGCCCAAAACAATGGCACGCGGCGCTGTGCCCGCGGACTTGACTTGCAAATAACTGCAACGGCGACCCTCGTACGCCTTTGCTGCTGCTGCTGCAGCGCTGCGGGTCAGCACACCCCGCGGCCGCCGCCTGGCGGGAACGGACGCCAGGAACAATGGAGTCCTCAGTGTACGGTATACGTATTCGCCGACAACGGCGCACGCGAAAGAAAGAGAGAACGCGGGAAGATCAAGGGCGGCGACTCCTCTTGACAGAAGACTCTATTGTCCGTTCACGATGCATGTATATAGTCGCCCCGCGTGAAGGGAGGTGACTTTCATCCCATAAGCGCTCAAACACGCGTCTGTTCCAGGGTGCCAGTACTGTACCACGAAATACGGAATACCATTCCGTGCTGGTCCTCCCTGGTTGGTCACTTTTGCCAGTAAAGGCAGAAATAGACGATCCCTGGTCATTTCTGCCTTGACAGACATAATTGACCAATCAGGGAGGGTGAACACGGAATAGTATTTTGTATCTCGTGGTGCGGTTACGGGCCTGCAAGGCAAGTGAAACAGTACAAAAATGCCAGGGCCGGCCTAGCGGCAAGTGCGGGACAGATGTGCTAACGTTAATTTTAATTGCCCCTATTGATCTTAACTTACCTCCATGGTCAACACCATATCTAATCGGGGGATATTCCGTACTGGTGCTCGCTGATTCAGTAACGGATTGGTCAATTCTGCCTTCACAGACAGAATCGACCAATCACTGACTAATGCGAATCCCTGATTGGCCAATGGATCTATGAATGACAGAAGGGTGTATCGATCGGCGAGTCGGTACGTTATAATTCTTAAAGGCTGCGCAAACACGGGCGCGTCAGGTCGAGTTAAATTTCCTCATTGCCAACCACTAAACCTCATATTTTCCTGTTATTTCGATCACGTGTTTCTTCACTTGAGTATATTTGTGTGTGTGTTCAATAAATCTGAGTTGATAGTTGCGCTGTGTACGTGTGTTCATCTTCCGTGTCCGTACTGTTCGCGCTGCCTTTACGTGCAAATTACAGGTTGAATTGATCAATCAAGGATAACCAACGCGGTATAGTAATGCTATAGGCCCCCTATATATATAGAACAGGGAAAGTTCGCATCCAGCTGTTCGTAGCACAAATCTACAAGGAAATCCATACGGATTTCTCAGAAATGAAAGCTTCTTAGTCGACAAAAAATTCGTCCTGGTCGGGGGTTTGAACCCGGGACCAATACCTGTCCTGGGCGCTCGCTCTGCTAATTTGTATAACCAGGAGGCTAGCATTTGGCAGCGCGAGGGCGAATCAGTCGACAACTCGAAGGAAATGGGCACGCGCATTTGCTTCGCGTTCGTATATATGTGCGCGGCCTTTCGAAAAGATTACTGGTTTGCTTGTTTGCTTCAATGATTGACAGATTTTGTGCACCTTGTACTGCAGGGTAGCGGACCTTCCTGGTGTCTGAAATTCCGTGGGCTCTCGACGTTCCGCTCCCTATTCGCGAGCGTCTCTAAGTGGTTTATTTGCAAACGTTCATTCTTAATGTAACGAATGGCTTCTGTCGGAGCTGTTTGGTTTCCTTCTTTATATCATTTGACTGGTCGCGGCGCTGTCGGTGCAGTCAGGCAGTGTTTCCTGTACGAATGCTTGTTGTCGACAATAAATCTGTGCAACAAATTGCTAGGCTAGAAATGACGTCAATTAAGGAAGCCCGCGTCACAGAACTGCATTCTGGGCAGCGTCACGTCAAGCGCTACTCACGTGGTATGGTCGATGTGGCCGTAAGGAGACAAGTAAAATGCACGACCGCATGATGTTTTCCCGAAAGCAAACTGACCTGTATGAACGAAGACAGTATCGCATTGGAATCGCTTCGAACACCTTAAGAAAGGACTGAAAAACGTAGCACAAGTGCAGAGCCAAATGGAAGACAGGCTGGTGGATATCGACAAGTGACATTGACAACACACGGCTTCAGTTAACACTCCGCACCCTATTTGGAGCAAACATAATGCACAACGCGCATGAGGCGAGTTACTTCGCAAGGGTAGAAGAAAACAGCTTCGTGACGTATATATGTGCTACAATGGCTGCATGTAAGTAGCTAGTGTCTTTAACAGCGCCCGCACAGCATTTTGACAAATTCAGTGGTGAGTATTGTAGCCTCCGTAACTCCTTTCTGGACTTGTCCGCAGGTGCTCAAATGTTTCCTAACTTCGCATACCGACCGGCCCAGCATAGAGCTATACTTCTGTTCGTTATAGCCTAACTTCTCCCGGTTTTCTCCTCTGCACTGATTGATTGATTGATTGACTGATTGATTTGTGGGGTTTAACGTCCCAAAACCAGCTCTGATTATGAGAGACACTGTAGTGAAGGTCTCCGAAATTTCGACCAACTGGGGTTCTTTAACGTGCACTGACATCGCACAGCACACGGGCCTCAACATTTCGCCTCCATCGAAATGCAGCGGCCGCGGCCGGGATTCGGTCCCGCGACGTTCGGATCAGCAGCCGAGTGCCATAACCACTATAGACCACCGTGGCGGGTGGTCTATAACCACTATAGACCACCGTCATGTGACTTTACAGCATTCCATTGCTGTAAAGTCACATGACATCTGAGTTTTAGTCGCAGACGTACTCAAAATATGTGCAGCGGAAAATGTGTGCAGCGGGTTGCGACACTATGAGAAGCGTCGCGATGATACGCCTACATGTTTAATAAAACAAGGTTGGTATACGCCCTCTACACGCTGAGAAGACTGAGGGGACGACCCCGTCAGAACCTCGTAGTCCACATGGCCGAGGGTTAATGTGTAGGCACGCTCTGAAATTCGGGAGTTTGATTAGGTACGCCCGCAGAAGGTCTAGTGTTCCAGTGCCATCATACCACTAGCTGACGCTCATAGTGCGCTTTCACGCGTTATCCCTTGAAAAGTGACGGGCCGGCTCCTTACACGCTTATGGGAATAAGGTCGAGGGTTTGAGCTGCGAGACTTTCCATGGGTTGAGGGCGCGATTCTTAATTGCCTTTATGCTATACGCACTACAGGTGCATCGTTGTGTGTTCATACGTTATGGCCACGCTTCGCAATGCATTCCTGTATGGAAGCTCGTCACGTGACCAAAACCTCATAGAAGTGTGCAAGTCGCAGAATAATCACGAACAGTTGGGATGCAAATGTACTATGTACCGGTTAGACGGCAAACCCTTGCCACGAAGAGGCTCTGCAAGACCGTGAAGTGCTCCATCTCCAAATCGTGGTTTTCGCGCTTAAATCCCTATAATTTAGTCAACGCTCAGCGTGCTGATCTACTCGCTCGTGAGATGCAACCCATGACCACGACTGCCCATGACCGTGGCCGGAGCATGCAGCCAGAGCACATGGAGAACGTGAAGAGAGGGCGCGTAAACGAGACGCTCCGTAAGTGCGTCTTATTGGCGATAAAAATGACGGCAACCATGCAACGCCATTGCCGAAAAAAACTGACGGCAGGTCCACGAGGTGAATGATGATGAGATTGGGCGAAGCTCCTGGAAGTAATCATCGGTTAAACCGTGAAATTTCTTCCGTTAATTCGCCCGATAAAAATGACGTGAAACGATTGATTAAATGTTTTATCAAACTTTTATTGCTGGTTTCCGTCGTCCTTTCATTATGACCGCTTTGTGGTCGGTGAAATGTAAGCTAAGTGGTTCTTGCACTGGTTGCAGATGAAAACCATTGCTTTACCTGGCGTCTTTCGTTAAGCAGCTGGCGTCTTTTCGTTTTGCTTTAGAAACATCTGGCGTCTTTTCGTTTTGCTTTTAGAAAACATCGGCGTCTTTCGTTGGTTTATTTCATCAATCAACGGCGTTTTGAACAAAATTTTTATTGTTTAATCACGCACAGGAGAAATCTCACCAGGCACTACCTTGGAGGTAAACAATGGCTGCTACTGGGAATGAGAGACAGCAGAAGTCGGCTTTTAACACTTCTACTTCTACTAACGTTTCCTACTGGAACATGCCAATGGCTGCTAATGGGGAATGAGAGACAGAAGAATTCGGCTTTTAGTTAACGCGCACGCTGCGAATTTTTTTTTTATTGTTCAACAACGCACAGGAGAAATCTCCCACCGGCACCACCTTGGAGGTCAAAGCGTAAGACTGGTTACGCACTACGACGACTACGACTACGACGAGGGACGAACTGGTGCCGCTTTAAG
This sequence comes from Hyalomma asiaticum, assembly GCA_013339685.2. Lineage (NCBI taxonomy): Eukaryota > Metazoa > Arthropoda > Arachnida > Ixodida > Ixodidae > Hyalomma > Hyalomma asiaticum. The sequence continues at coordinate 56,629,250 of CM023483.1, forward strand.
GAGCTTCGCCCCTAAAAGAGCCTATTACGAGCTCGACAGGACCACGCGCGCTCCGATTCCTTTCTTCGTCACCATGCCAACGCGCGCCGATCGCAGTGATAACAACCGCGCGACGTGCGAGCGAGCGACGGGTAACGACGCGCGAACAAAGATGTCGGAGCGCCTCGACGCTCTGCGATAAGCCAGCCCGCCATTGTTGCCGGGGGGGGGGGGGCGGGGGGCGAACATCCGGGGCTCAGGACCGCCATCTTGTATTTCCCGCGGCCCTCCGCTGCGCAATTCGTCGTTTCAAGAAATTTAGCCATTGATGGATGGTTGAAAGCTGCGCCATATATACCGCGCACGGCGCGGTCTCGTTTACGCACAGGGGCTGCACTTAACGACGTTGTACGCTTCACAAGAACTGAGAAAAAAAAATACACACGAAATGCTAACATTCGCGAGTTTAGTGCTAAGACCACGACGTGATCGCGAGGCACGACGTAGCAGAGGGCTCCGGAAACTTCGACTACATGGGGGTTCTTTGATGTGCGTTGACATCGGACAGCTAGTACACGGCCCTCGCATTTCTCCTTCATCGAAAGGCGGCCGCCGCGGCCGGGATAATTTTCGCGCCATAGGGATAGTATATAGAACATTATCAGACGCATAGACAACGCAATGCGTTCAGGTTGTGTACGCTTCCTTTAAAGAAGAAACAACTCGACAAACAACAGGAAGGCAACAGCATGGACGCCTGTATACTTACAACTCTGCTGTGGCTCGTTCTCACTCAAAAAGAAAAAAAAAAGAAAACGATGATTTACAAAGTCGACTAGCAATTCATGATTCATGCCTTGCCTTTTCCGGAGATGCCACGTGGTCTACCAAATTCCAATAGCCATTAACAAGCCCCAACATTAAACATCCCTCTAATAATTAACGTATTAGTTTCCTGCGCTGTCACCTTTCTATAGCGAAATCGCTTATGGCGTTTTGGCGCGTGCAGGCATATGCGAAAGGTGTATTCGGCGCAAGCCGTAAAGATGTGAAAGCAGTCGCAATGCAGATGCACATAATGGACGACAAGGCCTAGCTTGCGAAACGGTGAAGCCAGCTGAAGAGCGTCGACAGTTGGGCCAGTAGGTGCATAATATTTTAAGAAAAACCAGCTAAAAGCACACGGACACAGAAGAAGGCGCACAGGACGAAGCTGAAGATGACGTGCACGCGTACTACATATGACCGTCCAAACACGCTCGACAGACGCGGCAACCCTAAAACGCACATGCATGCGGCGTGTTGAATGGGTCTCGTCGGAACATTCCTGAGCTTGACGAACTGCACGCCGCAAGAATTTTGGCTACAAACACTCGCTTAGTGCTTGCACAGTGCGAGAGAAACAGATTAAGCGAAGTCAGCGCGAAATCTCTAAGGCTTTCGTTGACCTCCTCCCCCCCCCCCCCCCCCCCCAAACTCATTGAAAGAAAAAGAAAGCAAGGTATTGTGTCAGCGTGCTTTCAATGTCGCTCTCCGAGTTAAGAATTGGTACTTATGTTCATAATGTGACATAGCACACAACTAGCGCCTGACTCGCTTTATGTTTCTGCTCTGTCTTTGTCTGCTCTTCGCTCGCTTCTCATCCGTAAAAGTCAGCACCGTTCAACTACATAATATCTCGCATCGCGTCTTGTTAGTATTGACTGTTCTATTCTGTATCGACGCGAAAACGCACTAAAATCTGTTTGTTATACCATATTTGTCTCCTCCCACATTCGACTCGCAACTGTATAGCGATGTCTTTTTCTTTCTTTCGAATTTGCTGGTGTGGCTAGGTTTAGACGCCCAAAATATATTAAAAAAAAGTAAGAACGTCGCGATTAATTTGCGAAAATCGAGCTTTAACCGTTTCACGAACGTGCGCGTTATTTTATCGACAAAACTAAAGCGACAGCTCTAACTGCGCAGTTAGTGCCAGGAAAAGCTTCTAGAACATTCCATCTTCGGCGACAGACACTTTTTTTATTTAGATTTTATTCGTACATCACCAGTCCCGCCGATTGCGGTGATAAGAACAGCGTCGTCCTGACCATCTTGTGGCGTGCGATCTAGTGACGTAGGGTAGGATCGGACCAATGAGCTATTAAAGAATATTGTCCGCGGGTATCCACGCATGCGCCAAGCGTTTTGGCGTCGTGGTCGAGGAGCGAGGATGCGAGCTCTGGGACCGCCATTCTGCTTCTGCCTTCAGACGTTGGTAGACGTGTCCCCGTGTTGAGCTCTGCGTTGCCCCTGTCCTTTTATGCGCCGAAAACGGCTCCCGTTTGACGACATTACGCGTGTTCCCAAGTGCCGTCTACGCAGATTCGAACTGGCTCCGGGACTCGAAAATGTGCGGGACATTCCGAAGGCTTTTTTGTCAGGGAAGCCTGCTGAGACCGCTTCGGTGAATCTGCTTCCGTCGCTATCGAAGACTGTTCGACACTTGCGAGAGAAGTTGCCAACGGACGTTTAACTCCGCCCTGAAGTTCCTGCTGCACGACAATTTTCGCCCTCCATGCGAGCATGCTCGGCACGCAATTTAACCCTTCGGACTTTTGCCAACTGACCATAGGCCTAACGCCAATGGATCCCGAATCAAGCCGGGGCAACGCATACTTGCAAGTCATGACTGCCCTGTGTTCGTTCTTGGCGTCGCTTGAGCAAAGAACTTGAACTCAGTGCCGGCCGTTCTCCGCGGACCAGTGGGACAACCACTCTTCGCGGGAAGCCTGGTCATCGTTCAACAAGTAAGATATTTGTTGCGTAGTCCCCGAACTAGTGAGGGTGGTACGCAGCGTAGGGGTAGGGCACTCAGTTGGGAGTATTTTACTCGCTGCTACGCGTAAAAAAAAAAAAAATACGGCAGGTGCTTCGCGCTGTACAGTTAAGCCCGAATTTTGGAGGCACGCTGAGACCACGCCGGCTGTTCGCCATGGCGTCATCGGTATGGCGACGCACATAGCTTAGGCTTAGCTAGCCAGGAATGACAGGGTGCGCTCGGGATGCTCGACTGCTACGTTGTGACGATGCAGTTTGCACGCGACAAGCGTGCTATGGCGTCTAACGTGCGTTTTCGCGCAAGCAAACGGCGTGCAAGGCATGATATCGTGGCACAGAATTCAAAACGATGTGGGGCAGACAAAGACGGCGCTATCCTCACAACTGCTTTATGGCAGGCTCGAAGTTCGCTGCACGAACAACGTTAACTTGCGCCAACCTTTAAAAAAAATTGTATATGGGCGCGTTGCTGTCGTTTTGACCATGTGACATTTTTTTTTTGTTCAAAATGACTGCCGGTAATTGTTAGTAAACTATAACCTCTTGCTTTGAAAGGAAAAACGGTCAATGGAGAAGTCGTAAAGCATGTTTGTGTCCACGTAACTTATCTTCATGCCAACAGATGCAATGACTTTTTTTTTTTTTTTTTGTCGCGCCAAACATGCCGCGAACGACCCCTGATGCATGCGGAAAAACCGTACTGAAGGGACCGCTTGAGAAAGTAAGGGCTGGCCGAACCTTTCGGTCAGTTCGTCTCTGCAGACTGCTTGCATGACCGATGCTTCGTTCACCAATGACAGCGTCACGTCGCGCTTTCATGGGGTTTAAGAAAAATGTTTTGTATGACCACTACTGTATACCTTGTTACGGAGTGCGATAATTTCTAGGCGGATTCGACAACCACATTAAATCGCATACTCTAGCACTGGCTTAAGTGAACTGTTGTTTTCTAGGTCTTGCTAAATCAAGCCTACTAGTGCCAGCAAAATATTTTCTATCTATCTATCTATCTATCTATCTATCTATCTATCTATCTATCTATCTATCTATCTATCTATCTATCTATCTATCTATCTATCTATCTATCTATCTATCTATCTATCTAATCTTTTTTTTTCTTTTCTCCCCCTTTTTTTGTTTCTTCGTTTCCTTATTTTCTATTTTTATTTCCTCCTGCGCTCCAGCGGACGTCAGGCGGGGCGAAAATTTTTCGGCCAATGGCAGGCGCCCAGTGACGTCAAAAGGCATGGAAAAAAGAATAGAATCGTTACGCGGTAGCACCCCTTATTTATTTATTTATTTATTTATTTATTTCCCGATTTCCCTCTTTCGTGCGGTTCACATCCGCATATCCCCGACTCATATCCGTGTATCCAAAGCGAGAAGCCATTCATGACTGTATTTTGAACTGAAACTGCAATCAATAATCTTTAATAATTGTCTGATGGTCAACGGGCTCTTTTGCTTAAAAGAACCATTCTCCGATACTGTATTATGTCGTCACGTCCGTTATTTATTTAATTTTTTAAATTTAATTTCGCCTCAACTTGACTCAGGAAATGAATAGGTATACTTCTTCGATACAAATAAAGAGTGTTTTAGCCGTGGTCGTTTGCCGTACCTTCCGTGCAGTAATCATAATCGGCACGTAGCAGTTTCAGTCGGAAACAACTGTACCACTAGCTGTAAGCGTGCAGTGACGTGATGAACGTTTTAAAGGGCCTTTCATCTCGTCTTTGAGGACAAAACAGCCTCTTCCAACCACAAGGGAGCGGTATTCCTTTACTGCTAAAGCACCCTAGTAAAAGAAAGCTTAGCGGGTAAACAGCAGTGAAGCAGTTTGCACTCAACGTGAAAGCTTTAAGAACTGAGGAGCAATGATTCGCCGGTGCTTCTCTTGTGCTGGGCTTTTATTATGCTATGGTTATGTTGTGCCGTTTGTGTTTATATGTCGTTAGGTTTATATTCTGTATGTTTATCGTTTTATATGTGATGCTGTATTAATGCCTTGTTAGCCTGGGTGCACATTCTGCTATTACTGTTTTGCGCGTAAGGTATATGTTATTCCATTTTGATGCTAAGGTACGGATCGGTAATGTTACGTTAATGATTCGTTGCCGTCTCCTAAATGTTATCGTATAATCTATCTTGTTTACCTGTTCGCTTCTTGTATTTTTTTTCTTGCGATTATGTAATCAGGGTGTAGCAGTTAGCTTAGGGTAACGGTGTGTGTGTGGTGCGCAACACGGGTTCCTTTTTTTCCTTCCCTATAACCCGACGCAGATGACTGATGGCGTTTTCTTTCATTTCTTCTATTTTTTCCTTGCTTCCTTTCATTTTACTTTCTTTCCTTCTCTTTACTTCATTTATTTTCTTTCCTTTCTTCAGTTCTTTCCTTCTTTTCTCTCTTCTTCCTTTTTTTTTTCTTTTTTCCCTCCCTTCTTTTCCCTTCCTCTTTCTTCCTTTCCTTTTTTTATTCTTTCGTTTTTCTTTTCTCTTTGCTTATTCCTTTTTTCGTTCCTTCCTTTGTTCCCGTTCTTTTTTTTCTTTATTCTTTCTTCCATTTCGTTTTTTTCTCTTGCCCTTCACATATTCACTAACGTAGCAGTAGGCTAAGGCCAAGAGTTAGCAGTGGTTAGACGGCAGGAGTGGGTCGGCTTTTCCCTCTTGCGTGACAAGCGACACGAGACATTGGACGACAGCCCTGGCCCCTAAAGTGATCCGCACTAAAGAGTGTTATACGATGCCAGCGCCACTAATAAAAATGACTAGAAGTAGAGCCAGGACGGTGTGCTGTGGTACCCCTGGCATTAACGCTGTTTCGATTTTCGCTGATTTATTTTTACAAACTGTGTCCGGTTGGTTAGATTAGTGTTTACCAGAGTGAAATTCGGCCTTTCCATACTGTTGGCTGCGATTTAGTTGGTTTTGCGCGATGCCCGGTGAAATGCCTTTAAGACAAGTGAGATAAGGCCCTCGGACTTATGCTGATCGATGGCCGAGGAGACATCGTGTATTCATGCGAATAACTGTGTGCCTGTGGGAAGACCTTCATGAACCACGGGCTGAGATTGCGACAAAATGTTTTTTTTTTAAGGAAAGCAGTAATATGTTTAAGAATACGCTGCGTATTTTGACGAGAGTACTGGTTAACCACTGCCCGAGTCATTAGGAAAGAATGTCAAGTGTGTGTTGAATATTTTCGTTGGGCGTAGCTGGTCACAAACTCATTTATTATACTGTCAAGCCGTGGTTTTTGTCTTATTCTTTAGCAAAGTGTCGGAAAAGTAAAGTCGGTTCCGCGCCTGTGAAATCTGTGTCAGCTCAGTTTGGGCAAGGGTGTCAAGTTCGCTATCACGTATCGCTGCCCTTATCGCTATCGTGTATCAGTGGGTGAGGGCAAGGATATGAGCAGTGTACGCCGAAAAGGCGGGACAGATGGTGGCGCTGCTGCGATTTCTCAATTCTATCGTTTCCTCGCTTACAACAACTGTTTTATCCTGAAATGGCGAACTGGTTATCACACAAACGTTGATCTTTGATCTTGCTCAACTTAACACTTGTACCCATGCACCGTGGTAGCCCAGAGGCTAGGTGTTGTCTTGTGAAGCTCCAAATCGCGGGATCGAATCCCGGCCACGGCGGCGGCATTTCGATTGGGGCGAAATAAATAATAAAAAAAAAGCCGTGTTCTTGGATTTAGGTGCACCTTAAGCAACCCAGATGGTCAAAATTACGCCGGAGCCCCCAGCCACGGGGAGTGCCTTATATTCACACATGGCTTTTGCACGTAAAACCGCACCACCACCGGCGCCACTACTACTACTACTGCTACTACTACTAAACATTTGTCTTTAGCGTCCAGCAAGGTTAAAATTCACTGGAAGACTATATGAGTGGCATTTTAAGTTTTAACCTGTTTTAAAAGCCGCATGTTCTTGCAAAGTAAGGATGTTTGTATCGTTACGTTCGTAACACCTTTACTATCTGACTTCTTTCCAGGAATGGATCAAGGGCACACATGTGTCGAAGGCCTTCATCGCTGGAGGAGGAGTCTTTAGGCTGCAGGTCAGCGTTTCCATGCTGCAGCCAATGTAAGGGTTTTTTTTTTTTTTTTTGTGGGCGTTTGCCCGTTGCGTTCCGCACCTCGCTCACTTCGTTCGACACGCTGCCCACTCCCGCGTGCGCATGAGCGCGTCCTTCATGGTGAGTATATGTGAGTTTCTTCTGAATTCGAATCGCTAAATGCAGTTTTGTTTTTTTAACGTTTCAGATGCCTTCCCCGGCGGAATGACATAATTGGACGTTTTACGATGTACGAAGATCATCTGAACACCAACGCAAGACACCCAACCATTGTTGAAAGGCTTCGTCGCAGCATTGCAAGTGTGGTCACTCCAAGGCTGGTGAGGATGGCGCGCAGCCGACAAACGAATCTCGTTAAACGGCCCTGGGTGCAAATATCGAATGCGCGAATTGCGCTTGATTTTGGTGCCTAATGCAATGCCCCGGTCTTCGATGGTGTCGGCTGCTGCCATGCCGGGTCTTGTCCGTGACGGAATCGAAGAGGACATGGGACGGGCGTAGCTTAAGGATTAGCGAGCGCTGCAGGTTAGCTATAATGCTCTCCAGGCTATAGCTGACAGGCGTCCTCTCTCGAATGCGTCAGGGACATTGACTCGTTCCGAATGGCGTCGCGACCTCGTCCACTATTTCGTGACGAGGCACTGCTATTGAGTGAAACGATGGCAGTGCTTCAGAGCGAAATGTGGTTTCGCGGAAGCGAACGGCATCCGGAATATACGTAGGCGTGCTGTGCAGAATGGATGTTCACTGTTATACGTCGCGACTTGATTGTATTTGCTGCTGCAGTTTTTTGCTGTGTTTTTCTTATCACACTTACCCCTTCACTGTACTGCTTACCATGCTGTTTTCGAGTTTCACTTTCAGGCTGTGTCACGCCTGCCGCCGTTTTTCCACGAGTCCATGGATGAAGCACACTGTCTGGACACGGTGAGTTCGTACGCCTTTCGTGCTTTTCGTTGTTTTACAAGCGGCCCGGTGTCTCTCTCCAGATCCACCAAAGCCCGCGGATTTGCCGTTGACGGGTCAGCCATGCATCGAGGATCGTTCTACGCGTGTTCACGGCGAGCTTGCGCTGCCACCAGCCCCATTGGATATCTTGGCGCTTCCGCATTCAATCGTCGATTTTTCCGTCAGCAGAGAGAACTTCTCGAAGCGCCCTGCACTGTACCTTTGGTAAATAATTCTAAACGTACAACTTCGTCCAATCTTCTTCTTCGTTGTGTTGGTGTTCCCACTTGCATTGTGACCCATAAATTTGGAATGAAGCAGACTACTGCATATAGACACATTTCTATAGGTACCACACGGAGGGGATTCAGCGCAGCTTTTCCCATGGTCGAACATGCTACTTCCATCGCGCCCCCTTAGCGACGGAGCCATTGAGCCAAATGGATATGGCCCTCGCATTACTGTCGGTAGGTGGAACACGATTCCGAGTTCCACTGTGCGTTAAATAATTGCGTCATGTGTCGTTCCAGCTCACCAACATCTGTCTACAATACCGACCCACGATATGGACAGCGAGCTGGCTCTTTCACGTCGTTTCTAATGCTTGCGTTCCTTCAGCTCCTCTTGTCCCGTGGCCCGATCGTGTTGCTACTTGTCGCATCATCCAGGCTAAAAGGACACTGCCGCTGCGACCCAAAGGTGAAAAAATAGCTTTATTTAAATCCTCTTTCGCCCTTTACATGCTAAGCTGGTCACATTGCATTGAATTATTCATACGCATGCCTTATCCTTCTGGTTGCCTTATCTCTCCAGTTGCGGCTCACGAGAACAATACCCAACAAATCGCTGCGCGTCCTGTCCTGCCTGCATTCCAGAGACAACCTCGAGTGGTGGTGGCAGACTGGTGTTGCCCCTCTGACCTGCTGACGGAGGGCTTCTTCCTGCAGCTGCGCTACGTTTGGTAAGCATGCAGTATACAGGATGATCCACTGTGTGTTTGTTCGGATCGCTTGAATTGACACGTATGTCATATGTTGTTTCAGCCTCTCACCAGTTTAGAGTCACGAGAACGATACCCAACGAATCGCTGCGCGTCCTGTCCTGCCTGCATTCCAGAGACAACCTCGAGTGGTGGTGGCAGACTGGTGTTGCACCTGTGTGACCTGCTGACGGAGGGCTTCTTCCTGCAGCTGTGCTACGTTTGGTAAACATGCAGTATACATGATGATACACAGTGGCTGTGTTTCTTCGTCACTTCAATTATTTCCACGTATGTGACGCGTTGTTTCAGGCTCTCACCAGTTTCGGGTCACGAGAACGATACCCAACGAGTCGCGGCGCGTCCTATCCTGCCTACATTACAGATACAACCTCGAGTGGTGGTTGCAGACTGGTGTTGCCCCTCTGTGACCTGCTGACGGAGGACTTCTCCCTGCACCTGCGCTACGTTTGGTAAGCATGCAGTATACAGGATGATGCATTGTGACTGTGTTTCTTCGGATCGCTTGAATTGAGACCTATGTCATATGTTTTTCAGGCTGTTTATACCTCTCTCCAGTTTCGGCTCACGAGAACAGTACCGAACTATTCGCCTCGTGTCCTGTCCTGTCTACATTACGGTGTTATCCTCTAGCGGTGGTGATAGGTTGGTGCCTGCCCTCTGTGACCTGCTGGCTGAAGACTTCTCCCTGCACCTGCGCTATGTTTGGTAAGCATGCGGCGTACAGGATGATACACAATGGCTGTTTCTTCTGGTCACATGAATGTTTGACACACATGCCGCATGTTGTTCCAGGTTTGTAAGATCTCCCACCAGTTACGGCTCACGAGAACGACACCGAACGGGTCGCTGCACGTCCTCTATACTACCGACATTCCAGCTATAACATCGACCGGTGGCGGCATACCCTCTGCGCCCTGCTGGCTGAAGACCTCGCTGATGCTGCACTACGTTTGGTAAGCATGCTGAATACAGAGATGAAACACAGTGGCTGTGTCTCTTCGATAAATTCAGTTAATAATACCTACCTCGCATGTCGTTTCAGGCTCCCACCATGGGTTCTTGCTTGTGCCGGTGCAGAAAATTGGACTAGCTTGCGCGTTGACTTCACTAAACCCCCCGGCATTACACTGAGAGCGACTACATCCAGCCTCGTCGTTCTACTTCATGGTACGAGGCAGTCAAGCCATTCGGACGTCATCGTAGTCTTTTTTTTTTTTTTTGGAGTCCTGCACTGCCTTCATTGCCTTCAAAGGCAGTCATCGCCGTCGCTCGACCACCAACGGATGTTGTGCTACACTTTCTTTTCTCTGCAGTATCCTGTATTCGTACTGGTGTGTCCAGTGCAGCGAACTGAGAGTAGTGGTGCGTTGTTTATCACCAAGGGATGGAACATTCAGCAGTTGTATTAATACGATCCGAACAGTAATAACGGCACGTTACCGACTGCGCTTCCTTAATCACTGACGTATATCTTGTGCTAACCTGCACATCTTCAGCGATGAGGGTGAGGAAATTCATTCACTGTGTGCGCTTGTAATAGGGCGTTGTTGGTGTTAGCGCTTCCTCGCGCCCACTGCCATGTGTTCATTTCGTATGTCCACGGCTTCGTGGGTGTTGGATAATCTTTCACTCGTTGCCATCGTGCCGAATCGATAAATTCCTCTGCCTGGATTTGTCCTCCGCAAAGACCTCAACCACGATTATTTCAACCATTGAACTAGTAATTTCGTCGTCGTTTAACTCGATAAAAACCCGTCTGGCGGTGCCCGGGATTTGACCTCTGCGATGACTTACCGATGAAGACTCCAACCAATGAACCAGATTGTTCAATATTCCTCAGAGTTGACTTGATAAAATCCGGTCTGCCTATGCACGGGATTTGACCTCCACAATGATTTCAATGGCGATTTCAACCTGTGAACAAGTCTGTTGAATATTCGACATCGTACTGTCGCGAAAAATCCCGTCTGGCTATGCCCAGGATTTAACTTCCGCAGTGACTTCAAGCAGGGCGATTTCAACTGATGGGCCAGTTCAGTATTCGCCGCCTTACGGACTCGATAAAATCCCGTATCAGTTATGCCCGGGATTTGACCACTGCAGCGACTTGACCATGACAATTTCAGCCAATGAACCAGTTTGTGCAACATTGGTCGTCGTATCGACGCGAAAAATCCCGTCTGGTTATGCCCGCGATTTGACTTCAGCAATGACTTGAACCATGACGACGTCAACCAATGAACCAATTTGTTCAATATTCGCCGTCGTATTGACTACATAGAATCCCGCCTGGCTATGCTCGGGATTTCACTTCCGCAGTGACATCAGGCAGGACGATTTCGACTGATCCACCAGTTTGTTCAGTATTCGCAGTCTTACGGACTCGATAAAATACCGTGTGGCTATGCCCGGGATTTCACCTCTGGAATAACAGGAACTCTAAGGGATTCAACCAATCAGCCAGTTTATTCAATATTGGCCGTCATTTCGACGTGAAAAGTCCCGTATCGTTATGCCCGGCATTTGACCTCGGCAATGACTTGGACCATGACGACTTCAACCGATGAATCAATTTTTTTAGTATTCGCCGTCGTATTGGCTCGATAAAATCCCGTCTGGCTATGCCTGGGATTTGACCTCTGCAATGACTTGAACCATGAATTCAAACGGTGAACCTAATTGTTCAGTTCGCCGTCGTATTCACTCAATAAAATCCCGTCTGGCTATGCCCGGGATTTGTCCTCTGAAATGACTTGGACCATGACGACTTCAACCAATGAATCATTCTTTTCAGTATCCGCAGTCGTATTCACTCGATAAAATCCTGTCTGGCTATGCCCGGGCTTCGACCTCTGAAATGACTTGAACCATGACAACTTCAACCGATGAATCAATTTCTCCAATATTCGCAGTCGTATTGACTGGATTTGTCCTCTGAAATGACTTGGACCACATGACTTCAACGGATGAATCAATTTCTTCAATATTCGCAGTCGTATTGACTCGATAAAATCCTGCCAGGCTATGCCCGAGATTCGACCTCTGAAATGACTTGAATTATGACGACTTCAACCGATGGATCAATTTCTTCAATATTCGCAGTCGTATTGACTCGATAAAATCCCGTCTGGCTAAATCCAGGATTTGTCCTGTGAAATGACTTGGACCATGACGACTTCAACCGATGAATCAATTTCTTCAATATTCGCAATCGTATAGACTCGATGTAATCTCGTCTGCCTATGCCCGGGATTTGTCCTCTGAAATTATTTGTACCATGATGGGACTTCAACCAAAGAATAATTTTTATCAGCATTCCCCTTTGTGTTGAATCGATAAAATCCCGTCTGGCTATGCCCGGGATTTGTCCTCTGGAGGGACTTGGACGATGACATCAACCGATGAAGCAATTTTTTTCAGTATTCGCCGTCGTATTCACTCAATAAAATCCCGTCTGGCTATGCCCGGGATTTCTCCTCTGGAGTGACTTGGACGATGACTTCAGCCGATGAAGCAATTTTTTTCAAGATTCGCCGTCGCTGATTCGATAAAATCTCGTCTAACAATACCCGGGATTTAAGCTCTGAAATCACTTGGACCATGGCGACTTCAACCGACGAATCATTTTTCTGTATTCGCCGTCGTATTGACTCAATAAAATCCCGTCTGGCTATGCCCGGGATTTTTCCTCTGAAATGACTTCGACCATGGTGACTTCAGCCGATGAATCAATTTCTTCAATATTCGCAGTCGTATTCACTCGATAAAATCCTGTCCGGCTATGCCCGGGATTCGACCTCTGAAATAACTTGAACCACGGCAACTTCAACCGATGAATCAATTTCTTCCATATTCGCAGTCGTATTGACTCGATGAAATCCCGTCTGGTTATGCCCGGGATTTGTCCTCTGGAGTGACTTGGACGATGACATCAACCGATGAAGCAATTTTTTTCAAGATTCGTCGTCGTGTTGACTCGATAAAATTCCGTCTAACTATACCCGGGATTTGACCTCTGAAATGTCTTGGACAATGACGACTTCAACCGATGAATCAATTTAATGTTCGCAGTCGTATTGACTCGATAAAATCCCGTCTGGCTATGCACCCGGGATATGACCTCTGAAATGACTTGGACCATGACGACTTCAACCAATGAATCATTTTTTTCAGCATACGCAGTCGTATTCACTCGATAAAATCCTGTCTGGCTATGCCCGGGATTCGACGTCTGAAATGATTTGAACCATGACAACTTCAACCGATGAATCAATTTCTTCAATATTCGCAGTCGTATTGACTCGATGAAATCCCGTCTGGTTATGCCCGGGATTTGTCCTCTGGAGTGACTTCGACGATGACATCAACCGATGAAGCAATTTTTTAGATGCGAAGCAGCTCTTTGACCAGCCTGTGCAACGCTGTACCTCCGCACAAACGCGAGGCAACGCGCTTCCCTCGGCGCAGGTGTTGCAGCGGTGCCAAGTAGGTCACGCCGCAGCTGGGCGTTGACGTCACGCTCCCCTCTCACGCTTCCCTCGGAGGTGCGCGCGTACGTCACTCTCCCTCACCCGCCGGAGCGCCCGCAGCTGCCGGCACCAACGGCCGCTCGCCTCCCGTGTCTGCGTTTCAAACGAACGTTTACACCAGTAAACGCTACACCGAGTTTCGCTTCAAACTGTTCTTCCAGCACCCGCGTTAGCGCCATTCAACCCGTGAAGCCACCCGTGCGCAACGCTGCTGCTTCGCATCCCATCAGGGTTCCCTTCGGGGAAATGGTCCAAGTTTTTTTTTTTTCAAGATTCGCCGTCGTGTTGACTCCATAAAATTCCGACTAACTATACCCGGGATTTGACCTCTGAAGTGACTTGGAGCATGACGACTTCAACCGATGAATCAATTTAATATTCGCAGTCGTATTGACTGGATGAAATCCTGTCTGGCTAGGCGCGGGATTTGTCCTCTGAAATGACATGGACCATACGACTTCAGCCGATGGATCAATTTCTTCAATATTCGCAGTCGTATTGACTCGATAAAATCCCGTCTGGCTATGCCCGGGATACCACTTGTGCGACTTCAAGGAGGACGATTTCTACTGATGGACCAGTTTAGTATTCACCGCCTTATGAACTCGTTAAAATCCCGTCCTGAACAGGAATAACATCGGAAATAGCTCGGGCTTTCCCTTCAGAAATGACTTGATTCATGACGACTTAAGCCAATCAACTAGTTTTTTTCAATATTCGCCGTCGCATGGACTCGATAAAATCCTGTCTGGCAATGCCCCGAATATGACCTCTGCAGTAACATCAACCATGATGATTTCAACCATCGAAGTAATCTGATTTCGCCGTCGTATTGACTCGATAAAGTCCCGTCTGGCTATGCCAGGGATTTCACCACTGTAATGATTCGAAGCATAACAGCTTCAACCAATGAACCAGTTTGTTCAGTACTCACCGTCGTACTGACGTAAAAAAATGCCGTCTGGCTATGCCTGGGATTTGACCTGTGCAGTAACATCAACCATGGTGATTTCAGCCATTGAAGTAATCCAATTTTGCCGTCGTGTTGACTCGATGAAATTCCGTCAGGTTATATCTGGAATGCCAAATGATTCGAACCATGGCGGCTTGAACCAATGAGCCAGTTTGTTGAATATTCACCGTCTTATTGGCGCAGAAAATCCCGTCTGGTTATGCCCCGGATTTCACCTCGGCAATGACTTTGACCATGACTTCAAGCAATGAATAAATTTTTTTCAATATTCGCTGTCGTATTGACTCGATAAAATCCCGTTTGGCTATGCCCGGGATTCGCCCTCTCAAATGACTTGTACCATGACGACTTCAACCAACGAATCAAATTTTTCCTGATTCGCAGTCATATTGACTTGATGAAATCCCGTCTGGCTATTCCCGGGATTTGACCTGTGAAATGATTTGAAACATGACGATTTCGACCAATGAGCCACTTTGTTCAATATTCGCCGTTTTATTACCTCAATAATGTTCCCTCTGGCTATGCCCGGTATATCACTTGTGCAGTGACCTCAAGTAGGACGATTTCAACTGATGCACCAGTCTGTTCAGTATTCGCCATCTTATGGACTCGTTAAAATCCCGCCTGGAACATGAATAGCGTCGGAAATAGCTCGGGCGTTCACTGCAGAAATGATATGAAGCATGACGACTTAAACCAATGATCTAGATTGTTGAATATTCGCCGTCGTATGGACTCGGTAAAATCCCGTATGGCTATTCCCCGAATTTGACCTTCGCAATAACATCAACCATTATGATTTCAACCATTGAAGTAATCCGATTTCGCCGTCATGCTGGTTCGATAAAATCCCGTCTGGCTGTCCCCGGGATTCGACCTCTGCATAACATCAACCTGACGATGCAGGAACATCAACCACTGAAGTAATCCGGTTTCGCTGTCATGTTGACTCGATAAAATCCCGTCTGGCTGTGCCCGGGATTCGCCGTCATGTTGACTCGATAAATCCCGTCTGGCTATGCCCGCTATTTGACCTCTGCAATAACATCAACCATGACGATTTCAGCCATTGATATAATCCGATTTCGCCGTCATGTTGACTCGATAAATCCCGTCTGGCTATGCCCGGGATTTGACCTCTGCAATAACATCAACCATGATGATTTCAACCATTGAAGTAATCCGATTTCGCCGCCATGTTGACTCGATAAAATCCCGTCTGGCTATGCCCGGGATTCGACCTCTGCAATAACATCAACCATGACGATTTCAGCCATTGATATAATCCGATTTCGCGGTCATGTTGACTCGATAAAATCCCGTTTGGCTATGCCCGGGAGTCGACCTCTGCAATAACATCAACCATGATGATTTCAACCATTGAAGTAATCCGATTTCGCCGTCATGCTGACTCGGTAAAATCCCGTCTGGCTATGCCCGGGATTTGACCTCTGCAATAACATCAACCATGACGATTTCAGCCATTGATATAAGCCGATTTCGCCGTCGTGCTTACAGGATAAAATCTCGTCTGGCTATGCCCGGGATTTGTCCTCTGCAGTAACATCAACCACTGAGTAATCCAATTTCGCCGCCATGTTGGCTCGATAAAGTCCCGTCTGGCTATGCCCGGGATTCGACCTCTGCAATGGCATCAACCATGACGATTTCAGCCATTGAACTAATCAGACTTCGCCGTCGTGTTGATAAAATCCGTGGTTATCCGTGTTGTTAAAATCCGTGTTGATAATTCCGTGGTAACCGCTTCAGGCCGTCGGAATCATCCCTCGAGGACGACGGATTGACACGTGCAGCTACCTGCTGTGACGTGTGGAAGTGGTCCCTGGCGCGGCGCTGCCATCGACGCTACTTAAGCGGCACCGTGCTCAACGTTCGTCACATCGGTTGGCAGCAGCGGCTTTGGCAACAGGCTTCTGTCGCTAAGACTCACGCATTTCACTACGCAGGTTAGTTTTCATCAAATTGAAACTTTCCACTGTTCATATTTGCCAGACCTGCTGCTGCCAACCTGGTGTATTTTTGTGAACCATGGTCACGAATGCAGAATTGTCGCGTGAAGTTGACGCGCTTCGTAAGGAGGTGGTAGAAATGCGTAAAAGCCTAGAGATGTTCAACTCGCTATATGAAAAAGTGAAACAAGATCAGGAAGCGTTAGCTTTGGACAACAAAGCTTTGAAGAAGGAAAACGAGGACTTAGCCAGAAGGCTCGCGGAATCGGAGCAATACTCTCGAATCAACAACATCGAGATTAAGGGTATACCTTGCGCGCAAGGGGAGGACTGCAAAGCCATCTTGCAAAAAATCGGAGACAAGATAGGGTGTCCAGTGACTCCTGCAGACATTGACGTCATTCACCGTGTACCCGCCAAGAAGGACAAAAACATAATAGCCCGATTTTGCGTGAGAACAAAGAAGGCTGACTTCATCAGCAAGGCTAGGAAGGCTAGGTTAACTACGACAGACCTTGATCTCCCTCAGACGCCGGCCGTTCCCATCTATATCAATGAACACTTGACGCCTGACAACAAGCGCCTTTTTGCGCAGGCACTAGCTCTGAAGAAAGAAAAAAAATGGAAATTTCTCTGGACTGATGGTTGTCGCATCAAGGCGAGAAAAGCAGAGGACAGCCGGGTGTGTGTCATTGGAAGCACAAGGGACCTGTCCAAAATTTGCTAATCGGGTCTAACCATGTTTTGACTTGGCTTGATAATGGGTTACGTGCCTTCCGGAATAAAACAATTAGTGTCAGCTAAAAAGCCAGAATTAACGTTTTTTCATCAAAATGTTCGTTCGCTTCCAAACAAAATAGACGAGTTCAGCTTGCTAATCGAGACTTTTGGAATGCCGTTTTCAGTAATAATGTTAACTGAAACTTGGTTGACGCCCACATCGCACAAGCTTCAGATTCCCGGCTATCAATCGTTCTTCCGTAATCGTCGGGATAAGCGAGGGGGCGGTATCGCGCTTTATCTCAAGGACGATATCTCGGCTGAGCCCGTGGACGAATTTACTGATATAACTTTGGACTATGAGGTGTTAACAATGCAGAGCCAAAACAATATGTTCTCCGTCATGTACAGGCCACCATCTGGCGACGCAAGCCGTTTTCTTGTATTTCTTGAAAAGCTTTTTAGTTATTCATTAGAAGAGAAAATCAATTTAGTCTTAGGTGGTGACGTCAATATAAACATGCTTTCATCGTCCCTGATACAAAAAGATTTGCAATCACTCATTACAACTTATGGTTTTTCAAACATAATATCGTCCCCAACACGCGTGACTATTGATGGCGCATCCCTATTAGACGTATTCATCTCAAACATTAATATTGATTTATTAGAGGCCGACGTTGTGTACACTGACATTAGTGATCATCTAGGAATTATATTACTAGTAAATCGAATCCACTGTATGGCTAGTAAAACTAAAAAACCAGTTTTTATTCAGTCTATCACTTCTTCAAATCTTGACGCGTTTCGCCAGGCCATTGCCCAAGAGGCTTGGCATGGCGTTTACCAAGCGGAAGATAGTGATTCTGCGTACACTGCTTTTATGAGCACTTTCAAAACTTTTTACCATAAACACTTCCCAAAGAAAAAAATGGCACGGGCATCCAAAGCACGAAAACCTTGGCTAACACCTGAACTTCTTGGCATGGTTAAACGCAAACATGCCCTGTATGCTCAATTTGTGAAATCTAGAGATCCAGCCCTACTAAGTGAATTCAAGAAATATCGAAATAGTCTAACGAATCAGCTTAGGGCTGCAAAAGATGCTTATTTTGTGGAAATGTTTAGTGACCCAGGCAACCAGAGAAGTGATGTAGTCTGGCGCAAATTGAATGCTTTGTTAAAGCCTACTTCACGTTCTGTTATTCCAGATGTTTTGAGTCATAACGGACAAAAGCTTTCCGGAAATGCTATACCGAGTGCGTTTAATGATATATTTTCACTGAAACCTCAATTACAAGGTGATGCTGACCTTAACAGCTATGCTCAGTTCCTGCGTGTAAACGCGTTCAGTGACACTCTATTTCTTGCCCCAACTACCCCGCTAGAAGTCTTTTCATGCTTTAGCGATATTGGTAACAGCCGGGCTTTGGACGCCGATGGTATCCAGATTCGCCCCATAAAGTATGTGCTCGATATTATATGCCCTGTTCTTACCCACATTTATAATCTAATCTTATCTACAGGTGTATTTCCAAAACAAATGCAGACTTCACGCGTCGTTCCAGTTTACAAGCACGGTGATAAAGGGACCATAAACAACTATCGACCTATTTCAATAATTCCAGTGTTTTCGAAAGGTATTGAAAAATTAATGCATATCAGATTGGTATCATTTTTTAATCGCCACAACTTGTTTCAAGATTTTCAACATGGGTTCAGGAAGCATCGCTCTACCGAAACAGCCCTCTTGACTCAAAAAGAAATAATTATAGACGCATTTAGTCGTAAACAAATGGCATTAGGCATATACGTCGATTTTTCCAAGGCATTTGACTTAATTGATCATTCCATCCTACTCAGCAAACTAGAAAACTATGGTGTGCGTGGAACAGCGCATGCGCTTCTAAAATCTTATCTTTCAAACAGGACACAATTCGTAGATGCCAACAATGAAATATCTCCAAGGAAGCCGGTCGTTGTTGGTGTGCCACAAGGAAGTATTTTAGGGCCACTTTTATTTTTGATTTACATAAATGACATTGTACACTGCACAGACAACGCAACGTTTGTATCGTACGCAGATGATACGACAGTTTTTATTACAGGGAGCTTGGAAACAGAGATAGAGGTAATGGCTAATAAAACGCTGTCTGACATAGACTCCTGGGCCTCGGCGAATTTATTAAAAATAAACCCTTTAAAAACGCAAGTAATTTATATATGCCTAAAGGAAAAATCTCGACAAATAAGATGAATTTATTTCTGGGCTCTCAGCAGTTAGATATGGTAGATTCCGTTAGTACCCTTGGAGTATATTTTTCAAAGCACTTAACATGGAATGTACATATTGATAGCCTGCACTCAAAGATGTCATCTGCCATTGGTGTCCTTGCACGTATGCGATGTATTCTTCCTACTAAGGTGAAAGTTACGATATACAATGCGCTGGTATCATCTTTGTTACAGTATTGTAGCATAGTGTGGTGTACTACCGGAGTGACAAATTTGCGCAAGTTGTATTTACTACAGAAAAGAGCCATACGACATATTGCTGCTGTACACTATCTGTCATCTACAAAACTTCTCTTTCCAAAATATGAAATTCTTCCAGTATTCTCTTTGTATAATTACAGGCTGATGTTGTGTTATAGGGAGTTTATTAAGCATGGTACCAATACCATAATTAATCTTGCTAAGCTAAATGTAAACCCGAGTGTTCGACTGACCAGGCATAAAGAAATCTGGACTGTACCCACCCCTAGAACTGTTTATGATGAACAATCATTGTCCTACAGGCTGCCGTCCCTACTAAACTTCTTAAAGCACGAAGATTTTGATCCTTCGTCTAATCAAAACTGTCACATTAAACGCTTCGCCCATCGTATTCATTTTTCGGAATAATATATATCTCGGAATTTTGACCATTCTTATTATTGATGCTTTTCATGTTCATGCCACTTCATGACTATACATATAAACTATTCTCTCTATTTTCAGTGATTTGTATAATAATTTTTTGTATTACTTGACGCCATGTTAAACTTGTAAAGTGTATTTCTGTATTTTGCATTCATGATTTGTCCGCCATCCTGCTGCATTGCCAACTTATAACGGGGTCGGGACCTCGTCAAGCTCTCGAGCTTTTAGTCCTGTACTCCTCCTATTGAAAGGAAATAAATTGATTGATTGATTGATTGATAAAAAAAAAATCCCGTCTGGCTATGCCCGGGATTTGACGTGTGCAATAACATCAACCATTGAAGTAATCCGATTTCGCCGTCATGCTGACCCGATAAAATCCCGTCTGCTATGCCCGGGATTTGACCTCTGCAATAACATCAACCATGACGATTTCAGCCATTGATATATCCGATTTCGCCATCCTGCTTACAGGATAAAATCTCGTCTGGCTATGCGCGGGATTTGGCCTCTGCAATAACATCACCCATGACGATTTCAGCCATTGATATAATCCGATTTCGCCGTCGTGCTTACAGGATAAAATCTCGTCTGGCTATGCCCGAGATTTGTCCTCTGCAGTAACATCAACCACTGAAGTAATCCGATTTCGCCGTCATGTTGACTCGATAAAATCCCGAATGGCTATGCCCGGGATTTTACCTCTGGCAATAACATCAACCATGACGATTTCAGCCATTGAACTAATCCGACTTCGCCATCATGTTCATAAAATACCGTCTGGCTATGCCCGGGATTTGACGTGTGCAATAACATCAACCATTGAAGTAATCCGATTTCGCCGTCATGCTGACTCGATAAAATCCCGTCTGGCTATGCCTGGGATTTGACCTCTGCACATCCGTATGCTATCCGGATTGACCTCTGCAAAACTATCCTGATTTTCAACCATGAAGTAATCCGATTTCGCCAGTCAGCTTACAGATAAAATCCCTTCTGGCTATGCCGGGATTTGACTCTGCAATAACATATCAACGTTGCTTGAATCCGATTCGCCGCATGTTGGCTCGATAAATCCGTCTGGCTATGCCCGGGATTCGACCTCTGCAATACCTCAACGATGACGATTTCAGCCATTGAATAATCCGACTTCGCCGTCGTGTTGATAAAATCCCGTCTGGCTATGCCCGGGATTTGACGTTTGAAATAACATCAACCATTGAAGTAAATTGACTGCGCCGTCATGCTGACTCGATAAAATCCCGTCTGCTAATGCCCGGATTTGACCTCTGCAATAACATCAACCATGACGATTTCAGCCATTGATATAATCCGATTTCGCCGTCATGTTGACTCGATAAATCCCGTCTGGCTATGCCCGGGATTCGACCTCTGCAATAACATCAACCATGACGATTTCAGCCATTGATATAATCCGATTTCGCCGTCGTGCTTACAGGATAAAATCTCGTCTGGCTATGCCCGGGATTTGTCCTCTGCAGTAACATCAACCACTGAAGTAATCCAATTTCGCCGCCATGTTGGCTCGATAAAGTCCCGTCTGGCTATGCCCGGGATTCGACCTCTGCAATGGCATCAACCATGACGATTTCAGCCATTGAACTAATCAGACTTCGCCGTCGTGTTGATAAAATCCCGTCTGGCTATGCCCGGGATTTGACGTGTGCAATAACATCAACCATTGAAGTAATCCGATTTCGCCGTCATGCTGACCCGATAAAATCCCGTCTGCTATGCCCGGGATTTGACCTCTGCAATAACATCAACCATGACGATTTCAGCCATTGATATAATCCGATTTCGCCGTCCTGCTTACAGGATAAAATCTCGTCTGGCTATGCGCGGGATTTGGCCTCTGCAATAACATCACCCATGACGATTTCAGCCATTGATATAATCCGATTTCGCCGTCGTGCTTACAGGATAAAATCTCGTCTGGCTATGCCCGAGATTTGTCCTCTGCAGTAACATCAACCACTGAAGTAATCCGATTTCGCCGTCATGTTGACTCGATAAAATCCCGAATGGCTATGCCCGGGATTTTACCTCTGCAATAACATCAACCATGACGATTTCAGCCATTGAACTAATCCGACTTCGCCATCATGTTCATAAAATACCGTCTGGCTATGCCCGGGATTTGACGTGTGCAATAACATCAACCATTGAAGTAATCCGATTTCGCCGTCATGCTGACTCGATAAAATCCCGTCTGGCTATGCCCGGGATTTGACCTCTGCAATAACATCAACCATGACGATTTCAGCCATTGATATAATCCGATTTCGCCGTCATGCTTACAGGATAAAATCTCGTCTGGCTATGCCCGGGATTTGTCCTCTGCAGTAACATCAACCACTGAAGTAATCCGATTTCGCCGTCATGTTGACTCGATAAAATCCCGAAAGGCTATGCCCGGGATTTGACCTCTGCAATAACATCAACCATGACGATTTCAGCCATTGATATAATCCGATTTCGCCGTCGTGCTTACAGGATGAAATCTCGTCCGGCTATGCCCGGGATTTGTCCTCTGCAGTAACATCAACCATTGAAGTAATCCGATTTCGCCTCCATGTTGGCTCGATAATGTCCCGTCTGGCTATGCTCGGGATTAGACCTCTGCAGTAACATCAACCATGATTTTGGGAAAAGCCCAGGTATCAATGACATGATTTCAGCCATTGAAGCCGTTGAACATTCACTGATATGCTGCATTGATAAAAGCCCGTTTGCATTTTCCGGGAATAGGCTATGGCCTCGTCGATGACTTCAACTATGATTTCTCCATTGAAACAATGTATGCAAATTCACCATGGTTACGAATCTATAATGTCCCGCCCGACTTCGCTTTAAGATTGACGTCTGTGTGATTCTCAAGCAAACATGATTTCAACTGTTGACCCGTTTTCTTCAGTGTTCGCCATCAAGCTGAATTCAAAAGCGTCCTTCTCGGTCTGCCTGGAATTTGACCTACGCGATCACCGGAAGCGTGCGTGATTGAACTATCGAACCGATTTATTCAAAATTGAGCACCTTGGTGGATGGATGGATGGATGGATGGATGGAATAAACATTGGTGTTCTGGAAGAAGCGTGCGAACGCGTTTAGGGCTCCCACGTCGATGGATCGATGGAATTCCTTCTGGCTTTGGCATGAGTTGACTCCTGCGATGATCATAACCAGAATTCCAACAACTGAACTGTTTTTTTTTTCATTGTCCGCCATTGTGCTGAATGGATGAAATCCCGTCTGGTTTTACCCAAGTGTGGACCTCTGAGATTGTTTCAACTATGACGAATTCATCCACTCATTTCTCGTTTGTCCAAAATTCGCCAATAAGCTGATAAGAAAAACTTAAGAGTTGACTTCAGCGTTGATTTCAACGTGACTTCAATTATTGATTCGATTTGGTGAAAATTCCGTCGAGGTTTTCGCAAGAGTTGATTATTTCAACCATGAGTATGTCGACCATTGAACAGATTCGTTCAGACTCCGTCAATGTGCTGAGCTGATAAAATTCAATTTGACTTTGTCCAAGAGTTCGCCTTGGCTTTGATTTAAACCACCAATTGAAAGTTTGAAATGATTTGTTGAAGTTTCGCCGTCATGAATCGGCAAAAGCCTGTTTGGCCTTGCCTCGAGGGTTGAATCCGATGGCTGACTTGTCCAAAATTCGTTTGTTTTGTGCCGATAAGACCTTTCGTTTGCCTTTATCCTGACGGTTCATCTCTCAGCTGTTTCATCCACTGAACGAATTTCTTGCGTATTTTAGTGCAAAAGAGTGGTATATACACAGTTGTTTGGCTCTGTCTCGCAGGTTTCTTGCATGCGATGGTGCCATCAGTTGGACAATTTTTTCTGGAACCGTTCTCACTAATATGAATTTCATACGTGTTTTCTGCTCTGGTACACGTACGTCCAAATTGTATCCTTGAAACCCATCGATGTTTCAGTGGAACATTGTGACAATTATCCTCGAGGAGCCCTCGCTGAGCGGCCGGAAGTGATCGCCAGAGCCAGTTGGAGCGCCTGTCTGGCTTGATCTTGGAATGGTTATTTCATTCATGGGTGTTATTTCGCACGTACTCTTGGGTACTTTTTTTTTCTTCTCGCTCGTCACCGCTTTAAAACGCCAACATTGCCTCTACAAGCGCACATAATGTGAACGAATGGGAAAGGGGCGGGTGTTTACCCTCGCTGACTAACGAGTGAAAAGGCGTCAATTTATGATAATCACAATAAAGCTGCTTTGAATTGCAAATTTTCTTGTTTGGTAATTGATCTAGTATGTTTGAATCATTGTGCTCTATTGAATGTTGGGTGGATGTAGCGAGTGAGGTTCCGTTTTGAAGTGCTGTGAACTCTCTGTACAATTTGCATCCGTGCTTGCTCTTTGGAAATATACGAGCTGCAAGTGGTATGGTCGCTGGAGCTTGCAAGCTTGAAATATTCGTTGCCATCCTGGCCTCCGGAGACAGTGATGAGCGTCGGATAGGCGTAATATGAGCGCTGGCGCTCCTAAGAAGGCAGCCACGCTGCACCGTCTTCGTGCCGAGTAGTCCGACTGCTCCCACGGAGGCCTCTTGTTATCGCTTACATCACCGCTTACACCACCACGGAAGCGCTTAGGTTGATTCGACAATTTAGATGTGTAAGAATGCAAACTGGAGCACCCTGTATTGTGGTTAACGTTTGTATGGCATTAATCACTGTTTGCTTATTGCTTGAAAAGTGAAACATTGCTGGGAGGAGTTCCCTTGGTATATCCCTGCCGCTGTACATCACTTTTCTGCTTGTTCTGACTTCGCTCTGAAGTTTGAAGCTTGACTTAATTTTGCATACAATGGATGACATCCAAATGACAATCGAGTGTCCCAAGGGCAGACATCGAAGGCACCGTCGGTTAGTAAAAAATTAGAAGGCAGTGCCATCCATTGCGTGAAATTTGTCGAAGCAGCACATAGGTGGGGATACTGATAACGATAGCGATAGGTATATGAAGGCATCTGAAGATATGAAATAATCTCCTTAGTTGGGGAAACCTCTCGCGGAAGTGCTGCATAAGGTTTCAGCCCTGCTGTTTCTATGTGTGTCACTCAGTGTAATGCGGAAAAAGTTGCCAAGTACTGTCGGCAGTATAGGAAGGTACCAGTATTTCACTGACACGCGCCAGGACCACGTAACACGAATGGAATAAGATTCAAGACTGTAAAAATGCAATGGAGGAGCCTTCCTTCCTTTGGCAAACAACACGAGCTCGCTTTGCTTAACGTACGGGGATGGACTCCCTTAAGCCATCCTTGAATGGCTTTTCACTTTGCCTTACATCACATGAAACAAACCAACACAAGCCCTGAGTGTCTGAGCATTTGGGCGTGTCACTACGTCAACTTCAATGTCACTTAAAGAACCCCAGGTGGTCGAAATTCCCGGAGCCCTCCACTACGGCGTCTCTCATAATCAGAACTGGTTTTGGGACGTTAAACCCCACAAATCAATCAACTTCAATGTCACACCGACGTCATCACCTGTTCATATTACCTTGCAAGGTAAGGAAAAGCCTGACAAGGAATGTCGCTCTGTTCAACGACTTGACCACTTCAAGCCTCCATCTTTCCGTGAACTTCTCTACTTGGTATTTCAATGGAGCCTTCATGGTGACGTGAGTATGTTGCATGACGCGATAAATTGTGCTCCAAGTGGGAAAATGCACTTATATATATATATATATAATCATATATACACACACACACTTACATACCGATCCTTGAACATTACTCGAATTATTTTGTTTAACACATACTTCGGCAAAGGGCATTCCCGCAGAATCGTCAGTTGGTCTGCTGGAGTATGTATTACCTAAATGATGAAAACACTCTCCAGCTTATCAAACGTGCTACATTATAGGCTGTTCGCAATTCTCATGTACGCAGTTGAACGTTGAAGTACCGAAACAGCCTAGCACATATGTTCCATTGGAAGTCGGATGTTTAAGAAAAGCTTTTGAACATTACGAAAATGAATCAAAACGGAAGGCTAACGGCGACACTACACTAGAGCTTTCAAACGGCTTCCTCCCCTCCCACCAATTCTTCGGTTCACCTCGGGGCAGTGGGAAGGCACACCTCCCGACGGCGCCCCCGAGGTCTGCAGGGCGCTCGTCCGCCGGGCACGGGCTATCGCGGAGGTTGTCATAGGAGTCCCGGAATAGGGACCCTCCCCATTATTTTCAACAAAATATTTTCATCATCAAACAGCTTCACATGACGTCATAAAGGGTCTTTCAGTGTCTAGTCAATCTCTTGTCTGCATTAAAGGGCTGGAGTGCACATTGAAATTTGAAATTGCAAGAGACTCGGGGAAAAACGGTACAGACGCTACACAATGCTTGGGAACATATCAACACGTGTGTATACAGGTTGTTTCAGTTACCAATTGTCCCGGGTTCTTCTGAAGTCTCTGTTCCCAGTGGCGTTTTGCTATCGTGTTCAGTATGCTAGGGGATAGATGATCTCGCAGTTCAGAGCCGCCCAGAAATTACTGAAGCGCGTTGCTTTTGCTGTTATTGTAGTGCCTTGGTTCAAAATCTGGGAAATCGACCAGCCCATTCCAGCGCTCCTATGACCAACATCACTTAACAAAACTCTACTTTTCTTAGGCGTTACGTATACAAAGAGAACGAAAACGCCAATGCAAGTAGTGTCTATACAGACCACACATATACATAAAACGGAACCAGAGCGAGCAAATCACGCCATCTGTGAACTGAAATGGTTTTTGCAGAGGAGCGTACGGCTCGGCGCTGTCCAATCGATGCCGTCCAACAAAGGACACAGAAAAACACAGGCTGGACAAGGAGAGGGAGTTTCGGCCGCTATAGCATGGCACACGTACAAACATGCGCGCGCGAGCACGTGCATAAAAGGCTTATCGCGGCCGTCCGCCGCTGCCTTGTCCGGCCGAACAATGCTCTGACCCCTCACCCCGTGCAGGGTGGTGGTCAGTCCGCGACGGGCCGCCCTACGCTCCAGACTTTCCGTTACGCGATACGCCGATCTCCCGCGGTGGGGTCGCGTGCGTGGGCGGGGAGGACGCGCGTAACGCGGACCCTTTTCTAAAGATAGCCCTCCTGAGCGCTGCGCATGGAAATCTAACTGGATGTGCAACACGAGCTACGAGCTTCCGCAGTGTGATAGACAGCTCACGACACCAATACTGGACTCGTAAACCAGAACGTATACATCTGCATAATGATAATAATTTTTTTAAATGTTGGGTATCCCGTCCCATAACCACGATGTGATTTTGATCCACGTCGCAAAGCGGGAAATTCGATCCAGATTAATTTCGATGCGGACGTTCTTTATATCGTATTAAGTGCATGGACATTTTGGCGTTTCGCGCCCATCAAAATGCACATCGCCCGTCGGGCATCGATGTTAACAGCAGAATGAATTACCTGCTAAGCTTGCACGTGGTTCCGTGTAAATTTGCAAGTTATGTTATCACACATTTGTGATGACCAGTGTCGCCACTTTCGCGGATCATGTCACCAGCTGATGCCTGACTTGAAGGAGGCCAGGCGCTTATAAAGCCACAAATATAGGACTACTGTGTTTCTGCTAAGTTTAACGTTCTTAACTTAACCTTCTTTTTCCAAAACCTACCCGCGGTGCACCCTGCAAACAAACTAAATGCCGGTGTGAGGAGAGCGTCGTGCATTGTAGCTCGCGTTCCGGCACCTCGAGAAGACAGTCGTACGATCCGTTTGCGAAAAACTGCAAGGGAATGAGGAGTTCTAGTGACATTTAGGGAAAGGTAATATCATTCCAATTAAGGAAAAAAAAATATCGATACGCCCACAAAACGTCACGAACGCTCGTCATGCGTGGTGCCGCCGTACGGAAGCAAGGCTGGAGCACGGTTTGTTTTCCAACCGGGCGGCGCTTGCAGTTTTTCGCGCTAGGTGGCGCTCCGACTTTTGCAAGTGGTCCATTCTTGGCAACATGTAAAGACGTGTGTATGCAGGTTGTTTCACTTACCAATTGTCCCGGGTTCTTCTGAAGTCTCTGTTCCCAGTGGCCTTTTACTATCGTGCTCAGTATGCTAGGGGATAGATGATCTCGCAGTTCAGAGTCGCCAAGAAATTGTTGAAGCACGTTGCTTTTGCCGTTATTGTAGTGCCTTGGTTCAAAAATCTGGGAAATCAACCCGCCCATTCCGGCGCTCCTATAACCAACATACACCTTTCAAGTCTACTTAGGGGTTGCATATACAAAGAGAAAGAAAACGCACATGCAAGTAGTGTCCTCTATGCAAATCGAGCACTAGTGCTGTCTATACAGACCACACATATACATAAAACGGAAGCAGAGCGAGCAAATCGCGCCATCTGTGAACTGAAATGGCTTTTGCAGAGGAGCGTACGGCTCGGCGCTGTCCACTCGATGCCGTCCAACAAAGGACACAGAAAAACACAGGCTGGACAAGGAGAGGGTGTTTCGGCCGCTATAGCATGGCACACGTACAAACATGCGCGCGCGAGCACGTGCATAAAAGGCTTATCGCGGCCGTCCGCCGCTGCCTTGTCCAGCCGAACAATGCTCTGACCCCTCACCCCGTGCAGGGTGGTGGTCAGTCCGCGACGGGCCGCCCTTGGGACGCTGCAGACTTTCCGTTACGCGATACGCCGATCTCCCGCGGTGGGGTCGCGTGCGTGGGCGGGGATGATGCGCGTAACGCGGACCCTTTTCTAAAGATAGCTCTCCCAAGCGCATGACGGCGAAAAAAAGAAAACGAAATGAGAACACTGCCTCTCTAAAGCACAAACTCCACATACTTCTCTCGACTGTGTATGCCCAGAGGCTGCCGGCCGTTTTAGCTGCTGCTGCTGCCGCTTTGTCGTACGCAGATGTCGTGCCCAAGGAGGGAGATTTGCGAACGAAGCGAAGTGTGGCGTTCAGGGTTTCATTTTTTTTTTCTCGTAACGGTCATGCCAAACCAGGCGTTATTTTTAGGAACCGGTGAGGTCGCTGATCAGGCGGAACCATCAACAGCTGTGGAAAAAAAAAGTGGTGGTCGGAGGACGGTCCCACGTTGACAGGTGCTTCATAGTTGAATGTTCTTTTCATGACCCCTTCCAGACATGATACTGCCGGCTGATCGGCATTCATATGTGATGTTTCCTACGCCATACTTTAGAAACAGTTTCGGTGCTGCACAGCAAGAAAATCTATCTTGAACCTTCTCCCGGCATCAATGCTCTAAATACCTTGTAAGCATGCAACACAGTAAAAGTGGCACAGGCTTTCGCGATGAAGGGCTCCTCTGTACTTGATCACGAATTCAGTTTGCAGACATTCGCTGCCAGCGCAATAAAAAAGGGTGTCACCGGTACATCATACGTTTTGCCCACATAAGCACGAAAAAGCGAGATTATGGTAAGAAACGTGAAGGCTTTTATAGATACATACACTACGCTTGCAGCGGTTGCCGAAAGTGACAGTGCAAAATGAAACAAAATGCGACGGTGATGGGTTCCTAAATTTTATACTGGACCGCCATGCTTCAGCAGGGCGCCCACAATGCGCGATTTCTCACGCACCCGTGCTTTTTAGCGCAGATGCGTCGGGGTGAATCACGCACAGAAGAGGGCTTGTCCAGCGTCGTGTCCCCGCAAAATGACCACTCGTTGGCGACCCCGTTAGAGTGACCTTCGACTTTAGTGCCGACCTTTGTGTTGCCATCATTCACGCCCACCCGGAGTGTTCGAAGGGAACCGATGTGGGGACAGCGCGTGGCCGGTATGGCCACAGCAAGCTGTCCACTCGAAAAGTCCTGCTGGAGACTACGTCGTGCCGTTTCTGTTAGGTTACCGCTTTCTAGGCGCACTCCGCCTAGGAATTTTTTATAAGTTGATTCAACTATAGACGTGCTCTCAGCAGATTCTAAGTGGTGTTGCGTCTGTGTCGATTAGCAGGGACTGCCGAGCATGACCTCCACCTCTGCAATGACCGCTTCATTGAACAAAGCCGGGCTTACAGGTTTGTCAGAGCAGATACGACTATCGGCACTTTTTCGAAGCTGAGGTATCGCTGACCTGTGTTCACCAATCGGCAGCTCAAAAAGCCACGAGATATCGGAGAATATTTGCTGCAGTGCTTGAAGGAAACATACTTGAGCTTCTGCAAGCAAGTGTGGGTATACAATCTGATCCACGGTGGAAGAATATAGTATGACTTCTCATTTATTCGATAGCGTTATTACGAACCATCCCGACGAGCTTCGTGAAAACCGTGTGCAGTTTAGTTCATCCCGCAGTTTGCCTTTCGAAGGAGACCACCACCACGCCTGAGCGCTCTCAGAGGTTGTAGAAAAAGAAGTGTTTTAATAAAGGATGGGGGCTAGTAGAGAAAAGAAGACGAGGATGAGGTGGGAATGGGCCCTCGGTGTAGTTTTTTTTTCTTTCTTTTTGCTTGTCCTTGTTCTTATTGGCTCAGTCACTCTTCACACAACCCTAGATTTACTGACTACTGCCGCCCGATTCTTGGCCTATCCCCCTCAGTGGGTGAGCGCCATAAAAGAGGATCATCATCATCATCATCACCACCACCACCACCATCATCATCGTCATCATCTCGGTGTCTGCGTCAGAGTCTCGCGTTTTTAATAGAGATAACAGAATGTTGTGCCAGACTGCAAGTTCGGCAATACAGCTACGTTGCTTTAGGTTACAATTTGCAACACGGTGCAAAATTTTATTGATTCATTTACTTATTTATTTATATATTTTGTCGTTAGGTGACAACGTGACACATTAAGCAGAGTGGACGGGCGGTGGCGTTAAACTGACGCTTATTGAACGAGAGGTCCTGTAGTCAATACTGCACTTTTCAACCCCTCTGCACCGCCACTGTGGTCTAGTGGCTATGGTACTCGGCTGCTGACCTGAAGGACACGGGATCGAATCCCGGCCGCGGCGGCTGCGTTTCGATGGAGGCGAAATGTTGAGGCCCGTGTGCTGTGCGATGTCAGTGCACGTTAAAGAACCCCGGGTGGTCGAAATTTCTGGAGACCTCCACTACGGCGTCTCTCATAATCACAGCTGGTTTTGGGACGGTAAACCCCCTAAATCAATCACTGGTGTGACGCATTCCCCCCATTCTGCAACACTGGCACAATGTTGGCCTTGCAGTTACCGGGCTCATTTTTACTGACAGCGCGTAGCAATTCACACGCACACATTGCTGCTAATAAAGATCTGCCGGCAAAGTTCTGCCATATGTAAGTCCTGTGAAAGTAATGAACAGTGGAGAAAAGTTCGTGAAAAGGAACCCAAGGTGGTCGAAATTTCCGGAGCCCTCCACCACGGCGTCTCTCATAATCAGAGCTGCTTTTGGGACGTTAAACCCCACAATTCAAATCATCAATCACTTTTCAGCCCCTCTAGGTAACATCGTTCGTGGGAAACACTTTTTTGTTATAAATATGGTGTTTGAAGTCAATGCTCGTTCGGTCTACTTACTGTATTGTGCTTCCGTCTTTCCTATGCTGATCATTTAATCACGAGCACATTGCTTGCTGAGGCGCTGCAACCACGCTGCGGGCGCTGACAACACATATCCGCGCTGAGATCGCACGTCGTTACTGGACGTCTGGAGATCTTCACTTGGCTTATCCTGCGATCGCTTTATGGACTTCTCTCGACACCTGCTGGCGTTATTCTTTGGGTGGCTTCCCATCGCTATCGCTCTGTCTTAAGATTGACGATTCTTCGAAAGATGTGGGGGGGGGGGGGGGGGGGGGGAGAGTTGCGCACCTCCTCGCTAAGCTAAACGTTTGGTTCTCATCCCCATTGTGTGGGCGTTCGGAGCTCTAGCACGCAGTGTTCTAGCACGCGGTGCTCCGTCAACATCCCGAGATTGATGGCATTGCCACGTCGGTTGCGCCGCCGCTTCTTGAGAGAAGAGACTGAAAGCCTAGCTGACTGGGTGGGCCGCAGGCAGGCGCTCTCAGCTCTGTAAACAGTGAACCAACCACACGTAACAATAGGTTCATGCCTGGCATGCGCATGTTATCGCGAATGAACGGAACACGAACGAAGCGATTCAAATACACACACCGACATAAGCGTATGTCAGGAATTTAATTAATTTATATATCTCGTACACAAATCTATTTGAAGATATTTATCAGCTTCAGCCCTGTGTAAAGAATCCAGAGGTAAACTCTGCGGGAAACTCAGTAGTTCCGTTCAACGTGAAAGCCGTCGGAAGTGTGGAGCAGTGATGGGCCTTTGCTTTCCTTGTGTTGCGCTTCTGTTGTGCTTAAGTTGTGTTGTGGTGTGCTTATGTGATGTTTGGTATGTTTATGTTTTGCGTACTTGCCGCTTTACATGTGATGGTCTATTTACGTTGTGTTAAGCTGCGTGCATGTTCTGTTATACTGTTCTGCAAGTAAGGCACATATTATTTCATTTCGATGTTAATGTAAGGATTGGTAATGTTATGTTAGTGATCTGTTGCTGGTTGTCTTGTAATCGTTGTTATTGGCGTTTATTTTGTGTTTATCCGCTCTTGTCTTCTGGGGCCAAATTCACAAAACGTTCTTTCGTAAGTGCTCCTTGTCATTGGCTGACTGCCATCGTTAATGATATGTCCGCCATCAGGATTGGCTGAAATTTTCTCTTAGGAACAATTCTTGCGTAAGTGCTTTTTGTGAATACGGGCCCTGTTTATTTGTTAAGAGTGTGAGTACTATAGGTCGAGGGCAGGAGCAGGTCGGCTCTTCCGTTCTGCGTGACAAGTGACGTGAGATGGACGACGCCGACAGCCCGGGCACCTAAAGTGTATCGCGCGGCTTACTTACGAACGTCAAGAAAAGTGATAAAAGTTCCATATGCCGAAAAAATTTGTTCCGTAGAGCTGTGGAAGATTCGGCTGCTATGCACTATGGCCTGGGAGGTCAGCGGTAACTGTGAACCCGGTTCAGGGAATCACAGCTTCCTGGTGGACGGACGGACGGTGGCTCCACCTCCGGGAAAACTTCGCCTGCACTCGACAAACTTACTTTTTCTTTTTTTTTTTATAGAAAGTAACCTGCACTGGCACTGGCACTGCAAGTGACAAGCGACTTTTACCGCATTTAAGGGGCCGAGGTCGCCGAGATATGCACTCGTCCGAATAAGTAATTTTATTGTCTGAAAAGAAGTATTCGTGCTTTAAACTGATCAGGCCTGCACAGGTTGGCATTGTCAAAATTAACCGTATCTCGTTGTTTCCTTCTGAGTCTTCACTATGTTTAGGCTCATTCTGTCATTATGGTAGCGCCGACTCCAAGTTTTAACAGCACATCTAAAGTACAAGTATGCATTATGCGACAGCGCGTCTAACATACACGTGTACATGATGTGACGGAGCTTATAGAGTGAGCCACGGAGTTTCATTAAAGCGCAACTTTTCTCTTTTCGCCTTCGATGACCTGTTCATCTATACTTGAGCGCAAAGCCTCGGCTACAACAATGTACACAATGACCCAAATACCTCCGGCGCCCACAAACGTTGCAACATTTAGAAAACGAAAGGCCGATGCGGTGCTCCATAAGCGGGCTCGCTTGCTTGAGGGCACACCCTTTAGCGATGTAGCAAATGGTATGCCGCGAAATTAGGTTTCTAATACTAGGGCATTCTTATCAACGCTGGCATAGTGGGAGTGTCACACAACCTGACACTTGCTTCATGAGATCACAGCTCGAAGCCCACCCTAAGTACTACCTGAATAGTTTGAGCGTTTTATTCCTCAAACAAACAAACAAACAAACAAACAAACAAACAACAAACAAACAAACAAACAAACAAACAAACAAACAAACAAGCAACTAACTAAATAAATAAGCAAGTAACTAAGTAACTAACAAGATAAGTAAATAAGTAAATAAATAAATAAGCAAGCAAACAAACAAAATATTCTGTGCTGTCTAAACCTATGCCTGTTTCATTGGGCAAAAACATGCACTTGCGCGATTTTAAATGCAGCGCGTAGCCGTGCTGTGGGCAAGCAGGGTTCCGGCTGCCGGCGCGTAACCACTGGCAACGGTTGTTGTTTGAGCGTGCCGCCGGCACTCGCTTGGCTTTTTGTGCCGGTAAATCGCAGCCGCTCCAATGGCGGAGCGGGATCCCTGCGCTGAACTCGTGGTGCGAACCGCCTGCGCCTTCCTCGAGGTGCCAGATCAAGGCTCGCACCGGGGTCAGCAGTTCCTGCGTGCCTTCGTCAATGACCCGTCGACGCACACGCTCTGTGCCGCCCGCACCGCGGACGCTCAAGCGCTGACCTTCTCCGTTCAGGTGGGTGTTTGCAAGTACAGGCTGCCCGAACGAGAAATGCATGCATATTTCCACGCGATAACATAGAGGATCTGGAATGTAAGCAAATCCACAGCGCATGCAACCGGCATGAGTTACGTGTGGTTGAGCAGAAGAAGGCTGACGTTTGCAGAGTCAGGTTTTGAGAGATCCGCCGTGTCCTGCCAAGTATGGTGCTGGTTAACCATTTCAATGCCGCGTGCTGCACGTGCAGATGAAATTCACAGATGAAATTTTCAGGATTTAACATTTATCCACAAAGGGGGCAAAGGTTAGACGCCCATGCATATTTGCATTCAGGCGCAAGTTACAAAGAAAAAAAGAAGAAGAAAAGGGGAGGAGGAGGAATAAGCGTTTATTTTGAAACGGCGCTCCGAGCGATGCCCGGTGCCACCCGAAGGTGGGAGGGCTCCTTAGTCCAGGAAAAAGAAAAACAAAAAAGAAAGGAAAAGAAAAGAAGGTGATGAAAACTAACCCGGTCGCCTGCCACCATGCATATCGATGCTTCATATGCATACTGTGAGGTACCGCTTTATTCCAGCCGAGCGCGAGCTACAGCGGGCAAAAACGAACCGGGAAGCTGATGATGATATGTACAGAGGAGGAAGATGTACAAGTAATGATGATATGTACAGATGAAGAAAAGGCGACCGTTTGTTGCGCTCACACTAATTCCCCCCGCTGGTGGAAGCGGCCGCCTGGCCGCTCGAAAGCATCACGGGATGCGCCGAATATACGGCTTTAAGCGAGAGACGTGGACGATCTCTGTCCCACGGCAACGGTGGTCAGCTGGAGTCCTCAGAGGCGAGACGCGGTAGTTAACTGGCGATGTCTGTTCAGTGACAACGTACGGGCCAATAAAACGACTTGTCAGTTTTTCACACAAGCCCGGAACGCGCAGGGGTGTCCAAAGAAGAACTTCATCTCCAAGGGAAAAACTGACTGCACGGTGAGTAGAATCGTAGCGGGACTTCCGTACTTCTTGGGAGATGTTGGTGTTGATGCGGGCGCGATGACGGCAGTCTGCAAGGCGAGACAAAAATTGTTCGGGGAAAGGAGCTACTGAGTGTACAGGTGGCGAAAGGAACGAGACATCCAGAACGAAAGTTGGTGAACGGCCATAGACGAGGAAGAAACGAGAGAATCCTGTAGTACGTTGCGTGGCCGTGTTGTAGGCAAATGTTACGAACGGCAGGATTGCGTCCCAGTTTGTTTGGTCTGGACTGATATACATCGCAAGCATGTCCGAGAGCGTACGGTGAAAGCGCTTCGTTAAGCCGTTGGTCTGCGGGTGGTAGCTCGATGTGGTCTTATGAACTGTGTCCGTGGCTCGGAGAACTTCGGCTAGAACAGACGCGAGAAAGACTCTGCCACGGTCTCTGAGCAGAACGCGGGGAGCGCCATGGCGCAGAAAGAGGCTGCGTAAAAAGAAATCGGCGACTTCGGTGGCGGTAGCGGATTGCAGACACGCTGTGTCGGCGTACCGTGTAAGATGGTCAACGGCCGTCACAATCCAGCGGTTGCCAGTAGAGGTCTTCGGAAGAGGGCCGTACAGGTCTATGCCAACGACTTCGAAAGGCGAAGCAGGACAAGGAAGAGGCTGCAAAAGGCCTGGAGGAGCAGTTGTAGGTCGTTTGCGACTCTGACAAGGGACGCATGATGCAACGTGCTTGGCAACGGCTGATGACAGGCCAGGCCAGGAGCAGCGACTTCGTATTCTGTCATAGGTCTTGTGGTAGCCTAGATGACCTGCTGTCGGGTGATCATGAAATGCCTCGAGTACCTCACGTTGCAGAGAACGTGGTATGACGGGGACCCATTTGTTGCCATCGACGTGGTAGATGTAGCGATGTAAAATTCCATTGTGAAGTTTGAATTGCGCAAGTTGTCGACGAAGCCGGGCGTTAGAAGGTGGAGAACAACCTTTCATGCGTTTTAGAATAGTTATGCAGTATGGGTCGGCACTTTGGTGGGCAACAAGAACAGGTGAGCTTTCGGGTTTGAGCCAGTCGAGCGTCGAGATAGGTAAACCCGATGATGAAGACTCGTTGTGTATGTTGGTACAGAGAGGCGACGGTGGTTCATCACTGTTTGCCAGAGGGTAGCGAGATAGAGCATCCGCGTCCTGGTGCTTCTTTCCGGACCTGTAGGTGACCTCGAAATAATACTCTTGTAAACGAAGGACCCAGCGGCCAAGGCGACCCGATAAGTTCTTGAGCGATGAAAGCCAACACAAAGCGTTATGGTCGGTAACGACTGTAAAGTGGCGGCCGTGGAGATACGGGCGAAATTTTTGCACTGCCCAAACAACAGCTAGGCACTCCAGTTCGGTTATAGTGTAATTCTTCTCCGCGGCGGTGAGAGTGCGGCTAGCGTAAGCAACGACTCGTTCGCGAGAGCTGTGATCACGTTGGAGAAGAACAGCACCGAGACCATGAGTGCTGGCATCAGTGTGAAGAATAGTGGGCGCGGTCTGATCAAAGTGGCACAATACCGGGTCGGAAGTCAGGGCATGCTTCAAAGCCACGAAAGCGCTTTCACATTTGTCGGACCAAACGAAAGCTGCGTCATTCGCGAGGAGGTGATGGAGCGGAGAAGCAAGCACGGCGAAGTTGCGTATGAAGCGCCGGAAGTAAGATGCAAGCCCGAGAAAGCTGCGCAGGTCTTTTTGGCGCAAAGGACGGGGAAACTTGAGCACGGCCGCAAGCTTCTCGGGGTCCGGCCGAATTCCGTCTTTGCTGACTAAATGTCCAAGAATTTTGATGTTCTTGCTCGTGAAGCTGCATTTCTTTGTGTTGAGCTGTAAGCCAGCCTTTGTGAAACAGACTAGGACTTCTTCGAGGCGTTCAAGGTGTTGGCAGGGCCGCGGGAGTGCATGGAGCGAGCGCCGCTATATCAGCGTAAGTTGGCACTTGGCGAGCGCAGGAACTGTCGGGAACTATCATCATTAGTTGTACAGATGAAGAAAAGGCGACCGTTTGTTGCGCTCACAAAATCGTGGTTTTCGTACATGAAACCTCAAAATTTAATTGACAGCTCATCCATGACGTGCAACGGAAGGTCGCGGACAAATCTTTAAGCCATTGCCGCGTTTAGATGAGAAAAAATTATTGAGAGGAAACCTAGCGCAAGTTTTTCGGACCTTGTGCACGTTGGTTCAGCGCCACAAGTTCTACGCCTGTAACTATTTAACGAAGCCGAAATCAGTCATGCAGAAGAGATATTTATGTTTCTTGTGACAGGTAGTTGACTATAACATCTGAGAACTCTCCAGCATCAGCTAGAGATCGGAGATTGCATTTGGCAAACCCTTACGGCCCTTTTAGCTCTCGGTTGACGCAGTTGTCCGGTGTAGACGTGTTTGCTGAAAGTATTTGCATAGACCTGCAAAGCTTACATTTTGTTTTGCTTTAATGTTGTCAAACGCAACTAATTTACTTGCACCGTCCGTTGAGAGAATTAGTATGTATGATGTGTACTTAAATGTGGAAGTCAGGGTTCAACCAATGTGAAATTTCTGCAAACCAAGATATACACTCCTATACGAAAAAAAAAAAAAGAACGACGAATGGAAAAAGTCATGAAAGTCGCAAAAGCAACATACGGCTGCCGATACCACCCTGAAGATCCCGCAGCAGCTCGACGTGACCTCGTATATAGTCTGTTTCAGGAGTTCCGTGCAGCACAGCCAATGCTACGAGGCCATCGAGCGCCGAATTCTTCCGAGGCGAGACGAAATGTCATTGTTCGGACACGCACCTGCAAGCCACTCCGTCCTCCTCCTCCCCTTTCCAAGGCTTCTCCTGCGTTCGTGATTGGCAGATGCCACGGTGCGGAGGGACACATTTAGCACGTATTTGCCCTCCCCCCCCCCTCCCCCTGATTGGCAGAAGGGGCCAGTAGCTTCCACAGTGCTGCGCGGAACTCCTGAAACAGACTTTTTATAGATACAGAGTTCGTCGGAGTCTGCCCATACCTGTAGTTCATTGTTTATAAGTTATAAGATGGCCACAGTCCGTCCCAAATAAGCCAGATACTGTACTTAGCAGGTCCAGAACAACTCTACTGCGTC
Organism: Hyalomma asiaticum; assembly: GCA_013339685.2. NCBI lineage: Eukaryota > Metazoa > Arthropoda > Arachnida > Ixodida > Ixodidae > Hyalomma > Hyalomma asiaticum. The sequence goes on from CM023483.1 coordinate 56,667,659, forward strand.
GGGACGGCCAAACAATACCTTAAGATCCGTGACAGACCACACTATGACGTGTCGGCCCAAAGTAATGCTAATTAAAACGTTCGGCAAGTGCTCGTTCGCGAGAACAGCAAGCTTACACACTTATTTAAAACGCAGGGGAGAAGCACTGGACTTTAAACTACTAACTTTACAAACATAATTCTATTTTTTATTCTAATAACTAATCTATCATGACGTATAATTAAGTAAATCATAGTTTTAACAGACGCTCTGGAAATCTAAAGAGATCGTATATGTCTTCATTCCCTCTGTTGCAGACTATCACGCGCGCATGCAGATTGACGGCGAAAAATTTTCCGCGCCGAAAATTCTTCCCTTTGGAGTCTGTTTCTTCTTGGCAAGCATTGATGGTTCGGGCTCTACTACCACAGGTATCTGCACTCGAGGAGGATGGAGAGCGGCAGTTGGTTTTCTTCAAGCGGCGTCCTCAGGTGCTGACACCCGAGAACCTGAGTGGTGTCGTGGGTGTGTGTGCCCTGTCGGCGCCCTCAGCCGCCGAATCTTTGGGCGCCTGCTTGCGCGTCGTGTTCCAGCCCTTGTTGGCCAGCGAACCATTGCTGACCACTAGTCTCGGACAACTGCAGGTGTGTGCAATTACCGGGTATTCTTCTCTACCTGAGTCGTTCTGGGGGCGTCCTACAAACTGAACTTCCCCTATAGCCCGCATTTGAAAGCTTGCTATGAAATGAACGACTAACTCTTCATTCGGTGTGTTTCCATGCGCGCTGTGAATACTTGCCTTCATCTTTCCTTCCTCTTCTTTCCAGTGCAGGGTAACCAGTCATGTTCAGCATGGTTAACCCCTTCCCTCATGTGTCGTTTTTTTTCCTCTTATTATTATGAAAACTGTAGGAGGAGGAGTTGTTTACAGTACTCTGCAGCGCGAATGGTCCATTACAACAGAGAGCCGAGAACCCATATTTAAGAGGCAGATACATCACAGAAATAGCAATTCAAGATGAGTGAAATTAGAAAAAATAAGGAATAACTAAAGCACGCCAGCTCAAAGAAAAAATACAATGCGCTATTTTATAGACTCCCATGAAATGCGGTCTACTAATAATTCCAATGATCTGAAACTCGTGGACCTGTGGGTATCAAACGTAACAATTAATTCAGCATCTCCACCTCATTGAAAGTATAAGACAGCTCGAATGAAATTAAAACAGCTCGTTCTGTTGTGGGGAAGGCTTGAGCATGAGAGTGCAGGTTCGACTGCCGGAAGGGATGACTACGCTTCTGTGATGGCAGAATGACAAAAGATAGCCTCTGCCGTACTTTGGGGTTAGGTTGAAACATGTAAGGAAGCTCCGATTAATCCGAAGCACTCTACTACTGTGATCTTACGATGTAAGATCACAGTAGGGTGACTCTACTACCGTGATCTTACGATGTAAGATGACGGTAGTAGGGTCACCCTTCGCGTAGTTTGTGAGCACAAAACGCTATACCAAAATTTTATACATTACAAACACGTAAGATTGAAATCTTTCATGCATGTGGTGGATACTTGTTGTCCCTTGAATAACTGCTTCCTCGCCTTCAATAATGACAGCCTGTGCGAAATGTTGCTATACTAGTAAATAAATAAATATTCGTTACGCTTTCGCGCCGGTATAGTAGTTTGTTCGCAGACACTTTCTCACTGTCACCCGTAATTTGGTCAATGAGCCACAGTGTTGGTAGACCAGCCCTAACCTCATCGCAATGCGTCGTAGTCCTCCGCGTAAAAATACTGGATTATGTTTACAGCCCTCGCACGCTTTTCGCTGTTGACAATGCAATGCCTGTGTGCTCCCAATGTCTATGCAGGCTGCCCTGGGTACTGCACACGACGCCTCCGTTACACCGAAAGGTCAGTTGATCACACTGAAAGCTGGTAATGAATGGCAGGACGCGTCGTTATAGCTTGCAGCAGATTTTCTTGTGCGTGTGTTTCCAGAAAACCAAGAACGTTCAGACGGTAGGGAACTATCATGACAATGCAGTTTTAATAAAGACGGTTATAAATGCAACGGAATTCATTTAAGAAACCTGCATTAATATTTTAATCAGGTTTGAATGCAGGTTTAGGAGCACTTTTTTTACGGCTTGGGTATTTGTCGATCTTATTGAAAGGGGTTCTCACCAGGTCTGAACATGTTAAGCTGACAAGCACAGTGCCCACATCATGCGTCCGCGATTGTGCCCCTTTACAATTACAGCAACACTCGTCGTGGAAACGGCTGAATTTCAAACTGAGCGTTGTTTCTTCATTCCTCGCGGGTGTCGTGACCCAAGATGGGGGAAGTTGTCCGGCACCGAGTACGGTCGGTGCATGATGTTGCTCATAGTAACACTTGTAGAGCGCGTGGCGACCTACCTGAACCAATCAGGAGACGCTGCTTCTGGCGGCTACTTCATCGGAGGGGACAAGCTGATCTGCTGCGAGCTCAACAGCGCGCTCTTCGCACCGCAGCATCGGCAAGTGACAAGGGTGCCATACCAGCAACGGCTCTCGCCTCCTCTTATCATGGTTTCGCGCCTCTTCAGACATTTTCATCTGTGCTAGTAATTGGCTAATAGGAAAAATTCTTGCGGTAGAACGCTCCTTGTTTGGCGCTTAACAACTTCCAGCGTATAACCGAAATTTGCCATTAGGCCTGGTGAAAAGCCCTGTGTAAAGGTACCTTTAAAGGTAGCTTTGCTGTTCAACACTCTTGTTAGGCGGTGCAACAAACCAAATGTATAGCCGTGGAGCTTCTTTTGCCATGCAGTGAAGCAGACAAAGAGCGGGCACACTTAAAATGATTGAGTCTACATTTCTGAGGCGGCTGAAACGATTGAATTTTATTATTATTGAAAATGATAGCTTCAAACAAAAGAGTCCATTTCAGCGGAAGTAGGAGTACCTTCAGCAGAGTTCTTCAATCATACCAGTTGCCAAACTGCGTTCCGAAATCTGGACAAGCCGACGGCCAAATCGGCGGAGGTTAACAGACTGTCGCCCCATCTGGGAGCCGTAACTGAAAACGCTATACTAACCGGATCTCGGAGACGATGTTTATTGCATGAAAATGGCGGCCACAAACGTTGGAGCACCGTAAGTGTTGCTAATCGCTCTCTTATCACGCGGCTAAAGACGGGCAAAAAAAGGAGCGAGAGATAGAGACGCCTTACATTGCAATTCGCCTGCACTTGGATCGTCGACTTGCACCATACGCTTTTTCGCTTGCAGACGACACGCTCTGCATTAAAGGCCTTCTGCTGCTGCGTTGAGACATCGATTCTGTAGTCATGTGAACTGAATTCCACAGGTGCGCGCTTTGTGCTGGATTCCTAACGACACATCCACATTTAAAGACGAAAAAGAAAGAATAATTATTCACCGAAAATCATCCGCTGTTCTAATAGCTTTCTTGTTCTTTCACCAGCGGCCTCGGCAGCCGAACAGACGATTCCTTGCTTCTTTCGTGAGAGTAGTTAGCACGGACAAAACGCTTCTTGAACCCTCAGTGTTCGTGCAGAAGCAGAAGCGACGGCACAAGGTCAGTGAATTTCCTTGCTCTGCAGAAGACGCCAGTGCCGCCAGAACCACGGTGAAATTGACGGATGTTCTGTGTGCGCAACATCGTTTGCATAAGGTTCGCTTCATTGACGCGGCGGAGCTTTCTGTGCTCCGTAACACAAAACACACTAACCTGCCATTTATTGGTTGGTTTCTGTGTCGACAGATGGCGCGACAATCTGCTAAGCTCCGCCGTTTTGGCACTTGGCGTGTCCGGATTTTGATACATGGGGCCTATGGGGAGTTTGGTAACTGGTATGATTGAAGAACTCTGTACCTTCAGAGCTTGATGACAATGGATGAAAAACCTCATCTTGCTGTTTCTTAATGGCCTACAGGCAAGGACGAAGCCGCACTAGAGCAACACTGGTGCGCTCTGGGCTCTGTAAAACTGGATGAATGCGCCGACTGGCTAGACTCCGGCCTGGCTCTGCTGGAGGACCTGCGGCACACAAAGTCATTGGATTCACTGCACGATGCACTCGGTGAGCTCTACACTGTCTGTCTGTCTGTCTGTCTGTCTGTCTGTCTGTCTGTCTGTCTGTCTGGTCAGGAATATGACCTTACATCACCTAACCTCATGCGTATTGCTAACCAAAACAAAATACCCGCGGATGCCCCACCTCTTAATTGTGCGTGCTTCAGGTGATGGAGGAATGCTTCTTTTAGTCAAGTAGGAATTTTAATTATTTTATCGTCTTTTTAAAGTTTATTTACCGCTTCCGTGCCTGCGGTGGCTTTGGTGGTACAGTCAGGGCATGAATGATTGTTTTGCTTTTATTGTTTATGATTAATGTTTCTGCCCAATTCAGTTCTTGCTTTTATCACTGTGTCCGTCCGTCCATGAACGCATGCATGCACCCTTTAACGCTGGCAGGACTCAGAGACGGCAGGCGCTTATAGCGTTTCTTCATTACCAGCGAGATGGCGCGAGGAGCGCAACGGGCATAAATATTTCAGGGACTTTAAACGGGCAGCCGCCTTTGCAACAGGAGCGCTGTTCAAACTGAGAGTGTCCATTGTGACAGCTTATTCGCGCTCGTTCGGTGTATATGTGTGCGTTCGTTTCGTGCGTGCTTCACTTGATAGTTCGCGCTCATCTTCTGTTTGTTCATTTAGCGGCCTCCCCTAGCTTTGTATGTGTAGCTTTGTGACACACAACGTATAAAGCCCTTCGTACCAGCACGCGCTGCCCACGGGAGACGCTCACTTAGCAAGTGCATGTTTGCTACAATTAATATTGCTCCTGAAGCTGCGAGCCTCACTTCGTATAGCATCACAGTTTCTTGCTATCGCATTCATTGCTTCGCCCTTGCGGCGAAACTGTGACTTTTTTTTTTCTTCTTTTCATAACGGCGGAGAACTGAGCCAGTCGATATATATTCGCAATGAGTGAATGCAAATTTTTTGTCCGCAGAACTTATTGGTCTAGTGCCGCCACATACGCAATTAATAAGTTCGTTTTGAGAATTGGCCGGCACCCGTTTTTTATTAGAACACACCTTGCATATGAACTGCCTTTGTGCACACTACTTCGGCTTGAGTATGTTATGTGCCCATGCACACTTCATGTTGTGCTCTTTTAAAAGCCCATTGGAGTGCCTAGTAACTGCCGATTCAGCGGGCAGAGCTATACAAGAACACCCCCCCCCCCCCCCCCCTCGTCCCAGGTCGTGGTCTAGCTGCCCGTCTCGAGACCCTACTGGGCGACTTGGACCCGTGGCGAGCACCTTTGACCAAAGTCCAGCAAGAGGTTGGCCTAGCTCTCTCTGCTTGCAGCCGCAGCCCGAGTGCAGATGCCGTTCTAGGCGGCCGCCTCCGTACCATGCTGCAAGCACGCCTGGCGCAAGAGCAGCTGGTACGCCTCGCGCCGCCGACCACGCGGGAGCCACTGCCCACGGCACCCCGGCTCTCGGACCCTGAGCCCGAATGGCGTGCTGCCATGGCTCTGCACACTCAATGGTTGGCCCCACTGGCTGCCCGGGCTGCCGCCACGCTCAGAGAACGTCTGTTGCGGACCACCGGACTACCAGTACGTGATGTAACGAAAGATAGCAATATCGACCCTCCTTCCACACATCGAACCCCCCCCCAAACACACACACACGAAGAATACCTCAGCTGGTTTAAATGCCCTCGTTGCTTATGACATACAAGAGCACTATGGACTCTAACCAGTATTCGTCACCGCCAGACGCTAAACTATGACACCGTGTGCCAAAAGACATCCCAACAACATAATAGCAATAACAGTATCATCGGGCATAGTTTGCGTGTAAGTTGTTACACTTAATGGCATTATATCTCGCAACCAAAGACGTATTAGGAACACTACAGCGCTCGAACGGAGTGGAAGGTGTAAAAGAGAGACAGCACGTACGGTCCCCCTATTCGTATCTCCTTTTTACAGCTTCTGCAAGAATGCAAATCCTACTCCGAGCTGCTTAAACATCCCGACGTGCAAGCTCAGCTAGCGCCTGAAAGGTGAGCAGTTGGCTCTACTGTTTACCTACCTCCCACGCCGACCTTTCGAAAAAAATAACTAGTGGCATTAACTACAGCATGTAAGCTGCAAGAGCAGAAAGGTGAAGGGACAGGGGTGAAGGGGGAAGGAGAAGGAGGAGCACATATGCACTTACACGCCCCTCTCCTGGTGTAGTGTAACAAGGAGGGCGTTCACCTTTGACTAACTTCCTCACCTTTCCCCTCTCATTCTCACTCTCTGTTCCTCGTGTAGGCGTTGAATTTAACGCACTAACGCACACCTAACCGGATGAACAAGATTGAATACAAGAAAATATCACCTACGTTTTCAAAAAGCCGTCGAATTAGGGGAAACTCAGCCTGTACGGCCGATGTCTGATCGTCGTGTTAAACTAGCTGGTACAGTTGATAGAGGGTTGAGGTGGGTGAGGTCTGTGCCGATCGTGAAGGAACGGAAGGAAGCAAACAACGAGAGCAGGCAGGGAGGTTAACCAGAGTTGCATCAGATTGGCCATACTCTATACGCTGGATGAATGGGAAAGGGGAATGCAAGGATGAGGAAGAAAGAGAGAAAGGAGGGAGGAAAAAATGGAATGGGAGACATCTTGTGGAGACAAGATGTCTCTCATTTATTAACATCTATTAAAATAGAGGATGGTCACAGGGTCTTTCGGCGATCCCAGGGGGTAGGCGGAGTCCTCAGTCCGGAACCCTACGAGCCACTGCTGTCCTACCTTCTCTAGCGACCAGATCGAGCTCCCCCCCCCATGAAAAAAAGAGGAATGTCTGATGGTCGACTCGCACGATCCCGCTAGACAAAATGCGTGTTAGTTCAGTGGAACCAGTCTGGGTCAGCTGAGGTCTTTCTGCAATCTCACGTGCTGAATTGACGTGAACGATGCTATTTGCTTCAGGAAAGAAAAAAAAAAGAGCGTCAAAAATACTGATGTGGTAAGCACTGTTCTAGCCGTTCTTAAGGCCTTTGCCGGGGTTGTTCCCTTAGCGATGTGCCCGTGCAGTATAAGCTCACGTCTTTCTCGCGAACGGATACCAGGCAGGATGTATTAGGCCTTTGAAATTTTTTAAACATGCACGTGATAGCAAGGTTACTTACTGTGCAGTGTCAAACTGTCTCTCTGTCGGCCTTTCAGAGAAATGCTTCTGCGCGCTTTGGGCGAGTGCGTGGTTGAGGCGAAGAAGTCGTACGAGCAAACATCGTGCACTATACAGGGAGTTCCGGAGGTCGTCAGAGACATAGTCGGCCTTCAGGAGCTGCGCACAAGGGTGAGACGATGGCAGTTTCTGCCTAGAATAACGTCCGACTGAGGCTCGTGCACCTCCATGTTTACAACGACTGTCTTAGCGGAACAGTCACTCCTAATAAGAAAAAAGAATATAAAAGAAGTGAAGGACCTTGCTCTCTGTCGTAAGAAGCTCCATTCGATATTATGCGGTTATGAAACAAAATGTATATCATAACACGACCACATTGTTAATACATCTAATGCACGTCTTATTATTTATTTATTTATTTATTTATTTATTTATTTATTTATTTATTTATTTATTTATTTGATATACTCATCAAATCGACATTAGAATTGGTATAAAGCGTTCTGCTTCGCTCGTGGATTGACCTTACCCTACATCGATGATGCGTTTTGGCAACTTCTCTGAGGACAATTCGCTTAAAAGGGACCGTTCTGCACTGACGTGCTCTTTTTTTTTTCACTTGGTTACAGCGCAACATAGACGAGGACCATAGAAGGAAATGAACAACACGGCGCTGTGTGTTCCTTCTATGGTCCTCGTCCTTCTATGGTCCTCGTCTATGTTGCGCTGTAACCAAGTGAAAAAAAAAATGAATTCCAACCAACTGGCCAACTTGCCGTTTTACTGACGTGCTCTACTGCAGACGTCAAAACTGCCAAGTCCCAAAACCGTAGCTCGGTAAAAACATGGGCTGTTATTGAAAATATGCGACTAATCCACGCATAAAGAAGCGTTACCCTGCTCTCTCATGTTTTCTAGACTTGGCGCCGAGAAGAGAAAAGCCCTTGTCGAAGTTGACAATGAAGACTATCTCACCGCTACCGTATGTAGCGCTATTATACCGAAAACTGCGATTGCCTTATATTTTCCTCAATAAGGGCTCAAGCTGTGCTGGTAACTGTTTCACGCTATTAAGTCTATCCTAAATTTTAAAGACTCTCTGACTATTGCCAGCAATAAATATCAGTATTTTGAGGAATTCAGCGTGTCTTCTGCTCGTGCAGTTGGAGGAGGCTCGTGAAGTGGTGCGTCTGCTCAATGACGGCAGCGACTCCTGGGAACCGTTGGTGCAGAAGCTTAACAAGGCGTGCGACGAGGCCGGGAGGCCGCCGCAGATCGCTTGGACGCTTGGACCCGTAACGCCCAGCAGGTCGCCACTAAGACGAGGTGCGTGTCATGTCGGCATCAACCTCTTCACCTTCTGCCATTGACAGAATTATTCTGGCGTTATTTCTACACATTTATCAAGCAACTACTGGGGCAGACTCAAAGATGTCAGGCTTGTTCGCTAGGACTTAGAGAACCAGATTTTATCACAAATAATGTGCACAAGATAAAAAATATGAGTCTTGCTTTTGGACAACTGAAAAGGTTCAGCTAAGAAATTCGAACTTCCGACCGAAGGGGAACGCAATGGTAGCAATATTCAAGTAGGGTTCGTAATTTTACGGGTCTTATAAATTGCAGTAAAGATTCGCTTCCTAACTAAACGACCATTGCGTGACGTACACAAAACAAACCTGCTCACCTTTCACTCGATGTACTCGAGCACTCGCCGTAGCACATCTGCTGTGATGACGAGTGCCGGACGACGCACGAACATGCATAACCAAAAAACCGTCTCTAGATGTCAAATGTGAAACAGCGAGCGATCCTGGTCGCGCAGCCTTCAGGAGGATGAACCTGCCTTGATTCTGGGCCCGGGTGGGCGGCCCCGGGTCAGCCTGAGCCCGCGGCTTGCGTCCATCGCCGCTGAAGCGAGACAGCTGCGCGCCCTGGGCTGCCGGCTGCCCCCGGGACCACTGCGCCAGCTCGAGGACACAGCAGCCCGCGTCGGCCACCGGGCTCGACACCTGCAGCAGGTGAGTAGCTACGCGCATTCTGTGACCCTGCTCGTAACGTCAGAGCTAGGCGCAGTTGACTTGCGACCGCTCGGTAATGAGTTGATTTAGATTTATTCGACAGTGGGCACCACATAGATTATGAGCTATAGCATGCCTGGTGATATTCGGAGCTGATTTCGGGGAATATTTTGAAAGATTCGGGATAACAGTGGCAGAGTAGAAGAGTACCTGCGTTTAAATTGTTGCCTGTAATACTTTGTCGCTGCGGGCAGGGCATTGTCTAATATATATTCTTTTATTCTTTTTAAATATTATTTACTCAACCTTATGTTTGAACTAACTACCTTCGTACAACTGCAGATGTAATGACTGTCCGCTTGGTCACTGTATGCAATTTGAGTTATATGGATCATTGCGATTTGACAGGCCCTGCACAGATTGCAAAGTGGGAAAGTTGATAAAGTCCATCTTTAACAGCCTAGCTTTAAAGACATACATACAATGGAGTGAAGTTCACAGTACCAGAGAAGACAGACAGCTGGACGTCCCTGTGGTCAATATCGTGTCATTGCTTTGCATTGTCTTTCACCGAACACCAGCTATATCAGCAACATGCTCAAAAGCATAGCAAATGGAAGTTATACAAGCGGAACGTTAGATTACAGCGTATATGTTCAATTATTTCTCGCGTCCGTTGTAAACATGGATGATCAAGATCGAGAGCTGGGTCTACGGAGTATTGTCTAGCAACTGTCGTTCCGTTCCACGGGCACTAGATTTCGAACACTTGAGAGAGTGTTCCGACTTTAAAAAGTTTGAACTACGTAACGGAATTCGTACCAACGCTGCGTACTTGCGTCCAGGTTGCGTCGTTCTATAGCACGGTGGCCGATCAGATGATACCGAGCCAACGACCGCTAATGCTGGGTCTGGCCGAGGAATTGACTGGAGCCCTGAGACAGCGGGTGCCCTGGGGAGACCTTCCAGCCCTGGACGCATTTGTCAGTCGACTGCGCGGCCTGGCCGCCCGACTTGCCGGCCGCAACCGCCATCTGCGTGCTCTGCACCTGGCTGTGTGCCGAAAGGTGCCCTCTCTTTGCTGTACCAATGAAAAAGCAGCAGCGCTTGCTTTCTGCATGACACCCTTCGTTTCGTGTAAGAGCCTGAATCATCGAGCCCACTTTGCTTTACCACGAGAAAGTGGATCTAGTTCCTTTATATAGCGCAAAATGGCTGTGATTCGGGTTTGTTGGTGGTGATGTATCATGTAAAACAGCGCACAGGCAGGGCTGACACAAAGTAAGTACAGTACACGGGCACCCATGTTACTGCGCTTTCTTTGTGTCTGCGCCGTTTGAGCGCTGTTTTACATGTAGTATTTGGCACACTTTCCTTTTACGAATGACAAGCAGCAAACCTTTTAATTTTTTTCTTATTATTGTGTGGTTATGTCACTTATGGTCATCGTTCACTGCCTATATTTCTCATTTGCTTTTCATGGTTGCTTATTATTTTTTAATCTGTCATTGTTTACTTCCCCGCTTATTCTGTCTCGACCCTCAACTTTTTATGTTTCTATAACCCTTCTTTCCTAAACAGCAGCCGGACTCAATGTCGCTTTCCGTGGCATTTGTCACTGAATGGAACAAACCACCTAAATCTTTCATATCTCGGTGGCAGCTGTCACCAAAATATAAGAATCTTGATTTCTCGCCCGAGGTTCGACAACATTACTTTTATAATTGCATGGTTATGTTGCTACATTCGCATCTTCGCCGTGAAGTCACAAGTTATTATTGAAGCAATGCCCTTTGGAGATGCCTTTTCACCAGCCAGGCAATGCGCCATCATAAGAACTCGCTACGCAGGTGATGTCCTTGTTCGACCTCGACTTAGTGTGCCGCCAGCAGAACTGGAAGGATGTCCTCAATGACATCAGGGCCATCATGGCCCAGCAACAGGTTTGTGTCTTCAGTGCCTGCTTACAGCGCGAGAGCATGATAGAAGTGCTCCAAAATTCGAAGATACGAAAGAGGCAATAAAGAGAATCATGTAGTGAATAATATTAATATGTTGTGGTGCCTTTTCCAACGGTCAATAGAAGATTGGCGTCCAATGTTGCAATTACTACTCCTTCTTTCTTAAGTTCTTCTGTTTACTAGTCGCTTCACCATGTCAATGGAATGTCGCCAGAAAGGAAAACATAAACGTTATAATGCACTTGTAAAGGAGTCGGCGGTCAGAAACATGCGGTAACGAGTGTCCATTTACACGTCAGGCTCTTTGTGTACCCTAAATTTTCGTTTGTCCTCTAGCTAGAAGGACTCTAGCTAGAAGGAAGCAAGGATCCTTGAGGACGTGACTTCATGATTGCCTGATGTTGTTTAAACATAAGCAAACGCGTGTTTGTGACTGGCAGCAACGAATGCGTATGCAGCTCGAAATTTGGAATTCAGGCAGAGTAACACTTGGGGAAGGGTCACTGGGGTATATGTTTCGCACAGGCGGCATTTTCGAGCAGATACATGTTCGCAGTAATTCATTCTCTGCATATAACGCTTTCTTTCTGGTTACACCGTTTCGAGTTGCTGTTCCTTACAAGCCACACTTAAGGGCGACGTGAATACGTTCGTCCTTAAGTAGTATTACAGCGAAGTGACCGAACAGGGGGAGTGGTAATTGGCAACATATATTCGGCCAGTCGCACGCGGTTTTTACGATGATCTCCGTGGACAAGTGCGGTGCCTCTTCGCAGGAAAGCCCCGAGCAAGTGCGTCCTTGGCGAGCGCACTGGGACCGGCAACTGTACAAGGCCCTGGAGTGCCAGTACCTGCGCGGTCTCGAGACGCTGTTGCAGTACCTGCCCGAAACGCGCGTCGAGCTCACCTGCAGGTGCGCAGAGTTGCGCGCACTATGTTGCAACTCTCTCGATTGCTGCTAATCGGCCATAAGTCTTCTAATGAACGATAAATCTTGAAGTGCCTGAGCTAAATTCAATGTTCGAGACTCACAAAGCGGGCTGTGTAACTTAAGTCGGTCCTCAAGGACAAGCATTGGCCGACCGTAACATTGAACATGCGCTATCACAGAAGGAGTGCTAGCCGAGAAGCGACCTCCTGGGAGGAAGCAGTTGAGCCGAACTTTAGTGAGCACCGAAGGTGCGGCGAAAATGCCAGGCACCACAAACCTGAATTTGTGCCTGCGCAAGCGATGGTGAAGTAGAGCGATAATAATAATAATAATAATAATAATAATAATAATAATAATAATAATAATAATAATAATAATAATAATAATAATAATAATAATAATACATCTAGACATAAGAGCTAAAACTAACTACCCACAATATTAGCAAGAACAGCTGGACGACGCTAACCAGTTCCCACGAATGAATTCGCGATATGAGACGATGTATTCAAAATCGTAAAACTCTCTTACGTTGGAGTGCTTCCTTAGTAGGCGGCCTGAGAGATCGCCCCGCTCGTTAGTGGTCAAAGTGACAACCCGACAACCACTGCGGCTTTCGTCAATCGCACGTGACACTTGTTCTAGGGAGACTTTTGCGAGCACGCGCCACACATCCTGTGCGGATATGAAACGCTTGTGGCGTTTCCAAGTTGACAGACGCGTAGCATTCAGACGTGCGCGAATATTGAAATATTCGAATATGAATCAAATATGAATAAAGAAAAAAGACGTTCTTCAAATAGAAAATGTATGTATTATTAAACAGTTGCAAAGCAAGAACTAACGATAACCTTTTTTTTACTCTTTTCAAACAAATTAGTGGTAAACACATAATGCAGGAAAATTGCCTGCTCCACAATTTTAGAAACTAAGTTCTTCTCGCTATGTAACAACGCAATTTAACGCTCTTACACAGGCATATCTATTTTCAAACATTACAAAAATCTTCAGTTTCGCCAGAATGGCGAAGAAATTAATGCGATAACAACGCACTTGAATACTTTACGATGCCATGCGAGGGAAGCTTTTAGGGGCAATGTGTTTCGGCTACGTCCTCTCCAAGTGCGGGATTCCGTCCGGCGCAGGCCTGCAGCGTGCCTCATGGGAGCCACACTCTGTTCCTGTTTGTGGACGCGAATGTGAGCGCGCGTTTCCTTCAGCGCGACTAGCGTTTGACGAAGCTCGAATGGCGTTCCGCTGAAACGCGAAGCGCTTGGCGCAGTGATCATTGCGCACGCTGCAAGGCTCGAGAGACGCCGTCGCCGCCTCACCCGACCCCGCTGCGCAAGCTAGGCGCTTAGAGTTACTGTATATGTTCAGGGAGCATATACAGTAACTCTATAGGCGCCTCAGGGACTTTATAGGCGCCGAGAACTTTACGCCATCTCCTGAGCGAAAGAGTAAACGAGCTTCCGTCGAGGAAAGTAGCTCAATGATCGCTGTCATGTTGGCAGCTACATAGGGTATATATAAGTAGCTAGCCACTTGCGCCATAAGGAAAACTCGACGTTGTGGCCGAGTGATTTGAGGCGTTCGCCCGAAAGGTCGTGGGCTCGAATCCCCACCCCACCGCCTGATGAATATTTCGGTAGGGTCGCTATCCTACTGAAACTGCTTTTGGTGCGACGACTGAACAAATACGCCGACACAGACTAGACAACATAAGCGCCACTTGAATAAGCCCATATAACCCGCTTTAAGACTCGAAAAAGGTTTGGACACTGCCACGTGGCTTCACGGCAGTGCGAATTTTCTTTGGAAATTATGTTTCACGGCACAATAACCCATTATGAAGTGAAACCAGCTTTACAGGTGACTTACTGAAAAAATGCGTCTTTTCGTTTCGCGTACTTCCTAACTTGGGAAATTATAAATTTGGGCCGAAGTGAACGTGAATACAGTGATATTTGTTCATTTATATGCGCAGAGCTTCTAATACAACATTTTCCTGTAAAAATAATGCAGTCTACATGTAATTTGTTACTTCGATATTTCACGCTGTCCGAATTCGCCGCTATTACCACGTATCGGCAACGCCCGCATATTGGGGCATGGCCAAATATCCGGGAATAGCTGAATATGCATTGTTCAAATCAAATATGCGTCGAAGAAAAAATATACGATTCATATTTGAAAGTTCTGATATTCACACACCCCTATAGTAAAAGAAATAAAATTAAGTTGAATTTTTACTGCATGACATAGGCAAGATCGTTTGGGTCCGTCCGCAATGGGTATTGAGGTCGAATGGCTTGTTCATTGTACTCTTTCGTGAATGTGGAGAAAATACTCACGCTAATTACCGGCGTGATTATGACATCCACAACTGTAGACTTGAACTAGCAACAGCTAACAGTGGGCGGCGTTAAACAATAAAAAAGTTTAGTCTGTAGTAGCCCGGATGGAGGATCGTTCGGCTACAACGTCGCTTTGGGATGAATACGTTGCCACGTGACTTTTGTAATGACGTTGACGCAGGAGCGGGCAGCTGTGCTTCCGTCCACCCCTGGAGGAAGTACGCTCGCGCTACTACCAGCAAGTGAAGCGATTCCTGGCCCTGCCACTGAACTTTCGCGGTGTCAGTGATGACCTGGCTGTGGACCAGAGCCTCGTGTTCTCGGTCATCGTCGACCGAAACGCGCACCAGTTTGTTGACCTGTACAGACGCACACAGCGGCTCTTCGCCACCGTCCAGGCCTCAGCAGGTCGTTTCCAGGTACTGATAAGGTTTCTTCTTTTTTTTTGCAGGACGCGTAAATGCTCAGGCGAAAAAAAGAAAAGACCTACATAGACATTATGTCTATATGTTTATGTGTGTCCTCTTATGTCTCCGTGTGTTCTTTCATACGCACGTATAAAATGACCGGACAAGAGAAAACACACATAATTGCCATGCTTATGTAAACACGATGTTTATGATGAGGATGTTTACGATGATAGATGAGGAAGGGGCTTTTAATTAATTAATTTCTGTTTGCGAGGTGGTACGTTCACCTAACTAAGCCATCACGCTGGTTCTGCCAAATAACAGCAAGGAAGTTCAGTTCAGGTGACTCATTATGCGTTTGTGGGCTTTACTGGTCAGAAGACAATACACAAGCCTTCAGCGCCTGTTAGTGACACACGTCAGCCAAGACCGAAATGTTCCACGCAGGAATGGGTGGCGCTGAGTGCGTTGGACCTACAGACCTTTGCCGAGGGACTGTCTCCGGAGGAGTGGAAGAATAGCTTTCGTACTGTCAAGGCCAAGTGTCAGGAGTTTGGAAAAGCGTTCCCGTAAGTGCTTGCCAACATGTTACTGATACAACGTGCGTTGTTTTATAGTTATTTAGCAATTTCGCAATGGGCGTACTCCACGATTTGTTGGTATGTTTGACTGAAGTGCAAAACTTGAACACACTTAAGTGCAATACAGTAGTACATAAATTATTTTTGTCAAACCATTAGGCCGTCGACGTCACACGTGACGGTAATTAACGTATTACTGAACGTCTAGGAAACGTAAACGTGAACCAGAATAACAGATTGAAGTCAAGGCTGAAGTACTAGCCCGAGAGGACAGCTTGGTTGCCATAGCGTCATGCTACTGAGCACGAAGCTGTGGGTTGGCTTCCCATTTGCAGCGACCGCATTTCAATCGTGGCGGAAGGCAAAAGCACTTCGTCACCGATATAATAGTGCAATTTGAAGTATGGCACGTAGTCACGATCATTCGGAAGCCTGTCTCTACTTTATAACTACGCAGCTAGCTACTGTTGCAAGAACGGGTAAGGACGACAGAACCTTGCTTAAGTCTATCTCCCGAGATAACAAAAATATACGAGTTCTTTGGCTATCAACGCGACTTGATATTAATTAGTGACAAAATTCTGCGTGCATGTAGTCCTCATAGTCTAGCAGCCATGTTCTTGATAAGTGACCTTACGAAAAATTTTCACCTTTCCGCGACGTGACATTTAGGGCTATGCTTCATTGCAGCAACATGCACCCCTTCAGTGCACTCGGAAAATTTAAGACTCGCCAATAACGGAGCTATGTCGTTCCTTTTTTAGGTAGTTCTGCCGTTACTATCCAACCGCACTGGTAGCGATTTTCGTCAAACGTTATCAGCTCAAAGACAGGGCCCGAAGGCTGAACCCCACAGGAGACTTAACTCGGCAGGAAATGGTTCGCAGTGTTAAGAGGTTCGCTTCATTTTTCTTTCTGGCTCTTGGAGTGGTCTGCGATGCACTGGCGACCGTGCTGCTCTGCAGGGACGAGGAACGCTTTGAGTGCCTGGTTGTGAGCTACGCGCCGGTGCGTTCACACGTCGACTTCGCCCTCTCGGAGCTGGAGTCGGGCCTGGTGCGCGAGCTGCGCGCATCGGTGGCACGCGACGCGGCCGCCGTGCGGTCCTACTTGGAGGCCTCGTTGGACGGGCTTGCTGGTAGCGCCCAGACGGCCGAGGAACTGGCTCAACTGGGCGCGGCTTTCGGCCGCGCCGTCTCTGGCCGCGACCAGGCGATGGCCATGCACGCCGCCGCTCGCGACAAGCAGCAGTTGTTGGCACGGTGGTCCCGGCGCCCGCCACCAGCCGATATGGATGGACTGCAGCAACTGTGGCACACCCTGGATGAGAAGCTGCATCAGCACCGGGATGTTGTCGCACACCAGGTCGGGTAGCTGGTCGTTACAGGTTTGCGGCGAACGTTAAAGCGTGATGGAAAAATGACAGCTCACGCAGCCTTGCGATTGTGCTTTGTATAATATGTTGAAGGGCAACCATTAAATCATCGATGCCAAATCAGTTGTCAATGCGACACGAGCGCATGCTAGGGATGTTAAGGGAGTAAAGGCCGTGTATGGAAGACCCCACAACGAAGGCTGGATAAATGCATGAGGGCGCTGAGCGGCAAGGTAGACAAGGTAGGCAAGGTAGAGGAGGTCAACCACATGACATTTTCCCAATGTTTAAAAACACTCGTAAACCTGCTGCGAATTTCTGCGCTAGTCGGCTGTAGACCAGGGAGCTGTTCTTTTCGTTAAAGCAGCGCGTTTATTGCTATATTATTAGCTCCTACATGGTCGCGTAAAGTTTAAAAACGTGGTGCTGTTTGCAGAAAAAGTGAAGCCGCTTTGAGTCTTCAGACTTGGTTATCACTCGTACGTCACGTGGATGTAGTTAGCTTGACCTTATTAATTCGGGAGGCAACTTGCAGCAGCGGTTATGGAAGTCTGGGAGAAGTGCTGTCGAGATGGGTACTCGCAATCTAAAGCATCACGTAACTGTGTTTCGCCGTGTCCGCTGGGACATTTAATTTGTGCAGATGGAGGTGCTGAAGGCGAACGCGTCTGCCCGCCTGGAGAACTTCGAGCAGCTGCGAGAGCGCTTCCTCACACGCTGGGAACAGGCGCGTCCCCGACTCGGTGATGAGGCGGCCAACCTTTTGGGCGAACTGCGGGCTGAAATGGATGCGCTGTTGGACGCCCGCCGTCGGCTGGCGTGAGTTTCTTGCTTGCCGAATCAACCAAGCGAATGTGCTGACCGTTTGTAAGGACTAGTCAACGAAACATATGCACGCGACTCCGACGTTTGCAATAGACGCGATCTTCGTCTTTCGTCGGCATCTGTATCCTGTTTACACCTCGACATACTTCCATGGTGACGTTGAATGAATGAATCAATCAATCAATCAATCAATCAATCAATCAATCAATCAATCAATCAAAAGACCTCATTTAGTTAGGTTTTTAAGCCCACGCAACGAATGGAAGTGGTCGCAACTTCACAGTAATTCATGTGTTCCTCTCAACACCCCATGGCCTCTGGTAACGAGCCGCATTGGTGTTTTGAAGCGGTGCTATACAGCAAGATCTTCCATCACTCCAACCACTCTCACTATCTTCCTTCTAACCACTGTCCCCCCTCCTTCCCAGTGTGGGGTAGCAAACCGGAGACTAATATCTGGTTAACCTCCCCGCCTTTCCTCTTCATCTCTCTCTCCATCGCTCCCCAAGGGGTGGAATAGGGAGGAGGTGGTGTTGGGGTGGAGTTGGTAATATTGAGAACTGGACAAAATAAAACTGCGGCGTACTGCGGTGTAGTACCCGCTCGGGTATCTTTGTTCCCAGCATTTTCGTGTATTTATTTACATTATGGGAAAATGAATAATCATGACTAAATAAATAAATAAATAAATAAATAAATAAATAGTCACACTTGTGACCACGTAGAGCAATATGCGTCCGTAATCCGAGCCATTCATTTTCCTGCGGTTATACGAAGAATTTAGGCCCCCGCATTCGGTACAAGATGTTGAGATCGTCACTCTTCCACAGTCTTCTTACTACTTGTGGGGGCAGGGAGTGTTGTTTATTGCGGAAGTGCCTCTTGTCTGCAGCAGCTTTTGCAGGTCCGATGTATGATGCACAAGGCAACGTGGTTGTGCAGGTCGGAAGCAGAACAGCTGGGCCTGGCAGGACCAGGTGATCTGACTACGGCCGAGCATGAACTGCAGGAGGCCGAGGCGTCCTGGGCTCTGCGGGAGCAGTTCCGCAAGGAGCTACAGGAACTCAGCCAGCAGCAGTGGATCCTCATGAGGCACGTCGACAGGACAACTATGCGACAGGAGTCTCGAGTCTCACGTATATCATCATCATCATCATCATCATCATCATCATCATGTCTACGCCCACTGCAGGGAAAAGGCCTCTACCATGGATCTCCAATTATCCCTGTCCTGCTGCTAACTGGGCCCAATTTATCCCCGCACACTTCCTGATCTCATCTGCCGACCTAACTTTCTGCCGCCCCCTGCCACGCTTGCCTCCTCTAGGGATCCACTCTGTTACCCTTATTTACCAACGGTTGTCTTGTCTTCGCATTACATGGCCCGCTCACGCCCATTTATTCTTCTTAATTTCTATTAATATGTCCCTAACACGCGTATAGAGTAGAGTTTATTTGAAGGAAGTGTTCCGACGTCTAAGCATTGAGACACCGTATAACGCATAGCTCCAGTCACGCAAGGGCGACGTATATACTGCGTCCTGCTAACTTTCGAGAATTAAATCGACTGTTGCCGGCACGATCGATTGTGACATCAGAATTAACTTCTGATTCCTGTCTCCCTGTCCAGAAAGTATGCTCATTGGCACTTATGATTCGCACGCTCGCAAAATGACAAGATCCGTAATCAGAGTCACGCTGCGAGATAAGGCAACGCGATTGTCGGTGTCATAGCTTTATCATGCACCGAACAGGTGAACAATTGCAAAGAGATGGCAGACTGTTCTTTAAAGCTGTTATACGCGTGCAGGGGGCAGCTTCAGCAGTTGGAGAGTTTCCTGGCGGAGTGGGCTCAACGAGCCAAGGATCCTACGACACCAGCGGCCGTTGCAGCGTCGCTCTACAAGGAAATTGACGTACACAAGGTGGCCGCCTCTCTTCTTGTTTTCGTAACACAGCGCACTCAGTGATCATTATTTTTTACGTGACCAATACCTCCGTCATACGTTGACATTTTATGTCATTAACGTGAAAACTTCGCCGTTTCGCATACATTGCTGCTATGTCTGGATCGATGTGATACCTGGAATTATAGGAACATTTAAAATGCTAACAGTGACACTTGATTCAATTATCCGACATAAGTCACTGATGTATACATTTAGAAAACAGTGAATGGAAGTCACAATAAAAGTGTGTGCGTATTCTGTGGCCAGCCTCTCCGATAACATCGTTCATGTGTGCTTGCCTTCGAAAACACATACTCCTTCTTGTACAGATAAGAAAGCCCACTTATTTGATCAAAGTATACGCATTCGAACGTTCAGGACAAATTATTTCCTGTCTTACACACAGATTCACTTATAACTGGTGCTTTGATGAGCTGTGATATTACTTAGTGGCTCTTCGTACATACGTTTCGAAGCTGGCAGTAGCCGTGTGCACCACGGTGACAAACAAAGCGCTTAATAAATATCACTTCCGTTGAAACAGACGCGAATAATCCAATGCAATCAAACTGAACATGCAGGCTGCGATGGCCGTGCTGCCACTGTGTCGCGGCGAGGCCTTCTCAGCGCAACACTGGGCTGAGTTGTTTCAATTGGCTGAAGCGGCTGGCCGGCCCCTGGAGGAACTGCGCCTATCGCACCTGCTCGCTATCGCGCCGAAGCTCGCTGCCAAGAAAGCTCAACTTCAGGTACGGTGCCTATTCAGTGACAGTGTTGTATAACAACGCGCTTAATACGCCATACACGTGCACTACTAACTTACTTTGTTTGTGCAGGAATTGAACAGCAGAGCCCGCTCGGAGGCGAACATACGGACCATCCTGAGTGAGCTGGACGTGTGGGGAAGCACGGCGCGCTTTTCTCTGGTGGACCACACCGATTCAGCAGGCAACCACGTGATGATCGTGCAAGAGTGGGCGCAAGTACTGGGAAAGGTGTGCTGTCTCGCCACCGTAGTTTGTTCATGGTATCGAACTGTTCGGGCACATCACGAATGGAGTGTCGCAGTTTGCTTTCTTCTGTTGCATTTTCAATGCCATTCGTTTCCAGTGGCTTATGTGCAACGTTTTAGTCACGCTCACAATTCAGTTAGTACAGTGTATGACTTCGGCTTTGTTGAAAGACGAAAACTGCGTGTGTGGTGGAGGACGTTGTTCCTTTCGCGTTGTGCATAACGATACTCATTACTATAACGATTATTATATAGTCACTACAGATCTTATCTAAGCTAAAGTACTGATAAACTGTACCAGTCTCTTATCGCTGGTGTTTCGTTAGCTAACAATACGTTCTATGATCGCAGCATTCGTGCTAAACCGAAAGTATTCCAAATCGGCAGGTGGACTAGCGACAGAAAGTCGATAAATAGTCTTTCAACAAGAAACGTCGCTGAAGACGAAGCTTCGACAAGGGAATGTCGAAATGTTGGCCTAAGCGCAGTGGCTTTGCCGCTATTTTTTTTTTCTTTCGCAGAGGCTTTTTACTGCGAAGTGATGGCTGCCAGCAGTGTTGTGGAGTGGCCCTTTATTTCAGTCATTCTAGAGCACACTGATATTTTGAGAGGGCATCGTGCCCGGTGTTCTAGCCCCGTGATACTTCCCTGTTGACGCGACATTCTTTGTTCAAATATTTTCTTCACTTCGTGCTGCCACCTTCTCCTGAATGCCTGCCTTGTTTGGATTTCAAGAGTCAGTCGTATGAGGACGATTTCGGCTACGATCTCACAGGTCGGTGAGCTGCAGCTCCTGGTCCACTCCTTGGCCGAAGCGTGCCGCGGTGTGGGATCCAGTGCCGGCCTAGCAGATGGGGCTGCCTTATGGGAGGAGCGACTGGCACGCCTGGAGCCCGCGCTACGTGGCCTTCAGCGCGTGCAGCAGCAATGGCTGCAACTGGAGCCCCTCCTTGGGCCTCCACGATCCCTGTTGCCAGACCAGGCACCTCGTTTCGAGGCCGCCAGCAGGCAGTTGAGGTACTCGACAAGTAACCAATTGCACTTATACTTTCCCCAGGGGTCGGGTGGCTATGCAGTAGAAAAGCTGTCAGAAACCTGCGACATCAGGCGTCGGGCAGCAAACAATACGTAGCATTGGCTCATTGTCAGCCACGTAATGACACGCTCGGCTGCTTTGGCGTTACTGGTCCATTAGTTCTTCACGGTTAAAGTTCATGACGGAAAAAGTGTTCTGTAAGATCAGGTCGCCTTCATCTAAAAGCCTAATGATCACAATTCTTTGACAGTCCTGACACAGAGAAACACGCACTATGCCATGGTCGGAGCGCAGCACTAAAGAGGAATCGCCAGGATTTCCTGGAGACATCAGCTCGACTTAGAGCAGCTACGCACCTGAGCACACTTGTTCGGGGCTTGAGGGCAGAGGATCGTCAATTATATAGTGTGAAGTTCGACGCGGAGCTGTAGCACTATTTTGCGTTTCAAGAAAGAGATTGCGGCAACGTGCTTAGGATGTCGAGAGTCTTACAATCACAAGAGTAGAAAACACGCGATGAACACTGTGCCACTACGGAACACTAAGGGCACCCACAGCTACGGGCAACTCGTGACTGCAAAAAGCCGTAAGCGATCATTACAGGTCACATTGCTGGTGGTATTACGGACATGGTATAGTTTCGTGTTATAGAGTGTTTACCTGCATCAGGTGGAACAGCCACCGGTTGTACGTATACCAGGCTAACCGCTACGGCTTCCACATCACCACCACAACTTAGATCCACCGCTCCAGCAGGCGTTCTCAGCTCACATAGTGCTGAACAGGCTAACAAACCACCATACCGTGCGTATGCTCAGGGCGCCATGCGGCGGTTCATGTGGTGTAGATTTCTTCGCTTGCATTCTTCTCTCATGTAGCGTGCTTCTGCGTGATGTGATGCCAATAACTAGCACTTCTTCTTAGGACCCTGATGGCGGCCGTGGCCCGGGATGAAAGAATTGTGCTCGTGGGCAGCACAGCCGAGACGCAGGCTCTGGATACACTGGCCGACCAGCTTGGTCGGTGCCAGAGGGCACTTCACCAGCACATGGAGGTGAGACTTTGGTTTACCACTCTTAATGTGGAGCATCATCTTAATGTGGAGCATCGTCTTAATGTGGAGCATCAGCTAACCGAGGACAGAATGGGAACATTGATTCGCGCGTCAGAGCTGCGGTGTCTTTGACGAACAAGTGGCCAAGATAACGTGTGAAGCAAATATGAAGAAAATACAATTAAATTCGCACCCTGTATCTCAAGAATACGGCTAAAATAAATGCTAAAATTTTATCGAGTATTTTATCGCGAGGTCAGCCGGCCCTGTGTCATCCCATAAAGCCGTCGGTAGAACATTACATTCTAGTGCGAATTGTTGCGTCGTCCTGCCATTACTACGAAAGTATTCAGGAACTCCTTCAGGACGACCGAACACTGAGCATGTTCGAACGATTCGGTTGCCTAACCTTGAGGTAAAGCAGAATGCCGGAATTTCTCCCGCCTGAACATTCTTACAACCGCACGCAGGACAAGCGCAGCCGCTTCCCCAGATTTTACTTTCTGGGCGATGAGGACCTGTTGGAGGTGCTGGGAAATCGCCCAAGCGCTGTAGAACCCCACCTGCGTAAGCTGTTCGCTGCCGTCCACCGCGTCGAGTGGGGTGACGACTGCGTCACAGCCGTAATTTCACCCGAGGGAGAGCGGCTCGTCCTCAGCCATCCAGTGAAGCTGACACCGGACCCTGAGGTCAGTATCAAACATGCACGTACGGTATTACCCGCAGCGGTTCACGTGTCTGAACGCCAGTGTCAAGGTTCCTCCATTGATATCGCCATAATTCGGTGCTTAACTGCCTTAAGACCAAGCTTAAACGTGGATCAACGAGAGCCATATCTAAGTGAAGAGGTTGTTAAATGTTGTAGGTAAATTGTGTGAAAATTTAAACGTAGCGCTTACCTCGAGATTTTCGTATTCTACACATACACACAGACACACAAAAACATAGGATACCACGATTATGACAGAATACGTCAGGAGGAGTGCACGGAAAGTCTCATGCGCAAATATCAAGCGACGTTTGGAAACGAAAGCGCAGTGCAGGAGATTCATCAATTTCGACTAAACATAACCATATGCAGAATTACGTTTAAATAAAAGGTGTTAAATAACCATTGTTTGTGATTGCTATTGTGAAATGCCGTTCATAAAATGTGTTGTTTAAGCGATGGCTGATATTCACAATGTTTTCAAGGCATCACGTCGTTACTGTTCTCTCGGAAATCAACGAGAGCGTCGAACGTAGATTTGTACTGCTATTATTCCGTTTTGTGCATACACCCCAGATAAGGTTTTATGAGCAAACTGACAGCATAAACGAATGCAGAGATGCTAATGCGATGGCAGTTGCGCGAATTAGCGATGGATGTCAACGCTTAAACGTCCATTACCGACGGAGGTCAACGATCCTCACAATTTCAATGGCTGGACCAGTCTGTAACGAGTTACCTTTGTACACTTGGGCCTTTCTAGGTATGGCTTGGCGCTCTGAGCCAGGAGATACGTTCCACTTTGCGAACGTTGTTACGGGACAGCATCACAAGCCCTGGCCCGGACTCTTCCCTCTATCCATCACAGGTACGGTGCTTTCGCTACATGAAATCAGCTTTGTGCACCCGAAGGCATGAAGCACATACGAATGTAGGTCGACACACAAATGCCTGTGCGTTGCAATTTCAATGTCGCACTGATTATGTCTTGAACGTCTGGAATGTCCTCCACGTCACCAAAGGGGAAGCAGTATTGAAAGCTGCGACTGCGGGAAACAGTCAGCTGCGGGAAAGCTGCGGGAAACAGTCACCAAAGGGGAAGCAGTATTGCAAGCTGCGACTTGCCATCACGAAAACTGTGTATAATGCAATGTTGCACGTTTCGGGAGGGGCGGGAGTTCCAGCGCTGAGTAAATAATGCTGCGTAGTCTATCGCGAGCTCTTGCATGAACTTGCTTGCCCATGGTCTTGAAGTCATGCCATTGTCGAAGGGAAAGTGCACAAGGCGCATTTCTACCAAGGAAGTTAACTCACTGGTATCAGCCGGAAATTTGAAGCTTTTAATGAGACAGTAATTTTAACGTGCTTGTGGCTGAATAAAAAAATAGATTGTAAAAGATAATCGTAAAGACAAAGTGTGAAGATGCATCGTCATTCGCATGAAGTGGCCATTGAGCTACGGCCGTTCAAGTAAAAAGCGGAGAAGGAACCAGGAAGTATAACCCTTAGCAAGCGGCAGAACTCTGAATATGTGTAGCTAATCGAACATCTGCATTTGGTCTTCTTTTTTTTCTCCTTTAGTACCACATTTTCTTCAGTGTAGCCGGCACAAAATATCCAAAGAATTCGTAGCAAGAGTTGGGATGCGAATTATGTGCGAATTGCGGTCTGCAAGGTGTCTTCACGGCGACGCTTTACTGCATAGCGAAAAAGCTAGCTTCACGACATTGGATGGTGGCAGGGACAGCGACGGCTGAAACTGACAGTAGGTGAAGCCAGGAAAGTGACATCGGCGACTGAAACCGAGTGTCTGTTTTACTGCCTTCGAACAAAGTCAGTGGGACCACGGTTGAAACATGTAGGTAATTCATGGGGATCTTTTCCAACCATTTTTATCTCAGGTTGGAATTGGGGGTGCGAGCATCTTCCGGACGTAAATGTCAAAAGGTCGCTGCAATGTTGTGAACCTTGTGGACACGAAACAGTAAGCGAATACTGAATGCGCGCTCAATCGGCGGCAGGTGGTGTGCCTGGCCGAATGGATTCGGTTCACGGAAGCGTGCGAGGCCGCCCTGGACTCTGGGCGGCTGGCGCAGCTTCTGGACGAGGTGCGTGCGCAGCTGTCCGTCTTAGCGGCTGCTGGAGCGGAGATGGGCTCCCTGCACGCGCTGCTCATCGACGCCATTCACCGGCTGGCCATCGTGGAGGAACTCAGTGCCCTCGACGTCCGCTCGGTACACGACTGGCACTGGCAGAAGCAGCTCAGGTACGCTCTCCGTATATCGCTGCACGCGCTGGACATTTTACGCACGAAGTAACGAAACCGTTGCTAGTGACAGATCTTTGCGACCGTCTGTAGACGCGTTCTTGGTCTCTTAATTACCTTTCACCACCACGTTGACGTGTGTGCCCTGGTATATAGACGACAGTGAATATGGGAACATTAAAGGGCTCCATATAGTGGAAGAGCGGGATTTCGGAGGTGAAGATGGCGCCTCTGTTTTTATTTTTTTTTCTTGTGTTTTTCTCGTTTTTTTCCTTAACTGACTGTCCTATTGTTCTATATGCGAATAGCACATTGTACGGGACAGAGGAACAGCTCTTTGAACCCACTGAAGACAGACACGACTAAGCCAACAAAAACAGAGACGTCTTTCTCACCTACACGATCCTACTGTTACACTACATGGAGCCCTTTCAAGTTCCCATGCGTCAATATTCCATTCCACAGCGTAAAGCATAGTAAAAAAGACGTGCGTCTGAACTAAACCCTTGCCTTTCCTCGCTTCCTTCTCTTTCGCACACGCATACGTTGCACATTGACTACGTTACACATTGACTGAGTGCTCATGCATAAGCGATGGTCCCGCGGTATCTAAATGATGCTTATTACATGTTTCATTGTCACATAGGCTCTAACATAATAGTGCTCTTTTCAAAGTACGACAAGGATGCCGTTGTTAGCAATTTATGTAATAAAATAAGGTGTTGCTCTTCTACAGATTCTATCTGCGTGACGGAAGGGCAGTGGTCAAAATGGTCGACGCCTCTTTCGACTACACGTACGAGTACCAGGGCTGCGCTCCCCGACTTGTGTACACTGCTCTTACGCACAAATGTTTCGTCAGTCTGACCCAAGGTGAGCTATAGTTAGTATTGATTGATTTGTGGGGTTTAACGTCCCAAAACCAGTTCTGATTATGAGAGACGCCCTAGTGGAGGTCTCCGGAAATTTCGACCACCTGGGGTTCTTTAACGTGCACTGACATCGCACAGCACACGGGCCTCAACATTTCGCCTCCATCGAAATGCAGCCGCCGCGGCCGGGATTCGATCCCGCGACCCTCGGATCTGCAGCCGAGTACCATAGCCACTAGACCACCTTGGCGGGGCAGCTATAGTTAGTAGTAGTAGTAGTAGTAGTAGTAGTAGTAGTAGTGAAAAGTGGGCCAAAAGTGGGACTGAAAGTACTTTCCTTTAGAATTACATCGTAAGCTGGAGGGAGCATTTAAGTTTACCATCAGACGTACGATCAGCGTTTGTATACTCTGACATTGTGTGGGGAGGAATAAAATGCATGTGGTGAATCTCGAGTCTCCTTTATTGGTGCGTTCGCAGGGATGCGGCTGGGAGTCGGGGGCAACCCTTACGGACCAGCGGGCACCGGGAAAACGGAGTCGGTCAAAGCGTTGGGAAATGCTTTGGGGCGACAAGTACTCGTGTTCAACTGCGACGAGGTGTGTATCTATAGTTGTACCGGATAACACGCGAGAAATTTTAGTACTTAAATAATGAACTTCGCCATCCGTAATGTGTCAATTCCTTCAAGGGCAAACCATGACGCGTGTAAGTTTACAGAGACATTGTACGGTAAAAATCCAAACTAGACGAGACGCTCAGGGGAAGGTGGAGGTTTGAATTGATGAACACATCGTTAAAAACGATGTAGAACAGAGGATGTCGCTGTAGCCAACGTTTCTAGCGATCTGTTCATTGCTTACGGTAAAAAAAAAAAATTAAGCATCCGTACTGAACTAGGGTGCTTAATACCCGTCAGCAGCGGATCCGCATACGCCAATGCTTCGACAAAGAAATATCCTTCTTGAAATGGCGTCACCGCGCCAGTGCACATACCTTATATATACCCTTATCGCAAGTCTTGATCATACAGTGTCGCTTTAGTTAACAGAGAGAAAGGAAAGACGTCTCCGAATTGGTTTGTTGGAAGCTTTGGAATTCGATTTGAAACTCGCAGAGCATGGACGAGCGTTCGCTGGGGCGCCTTTTGGTGGGTCTGGCCCGTAGCGGTGCCTGGGGTTGCCTGGACGAGTTCAACCGACTCGACGAAGGAGTGCTCTCGGCAATGGCCGCACTCATCGGAGACCTCCAGCTGGCGCTGCATCACGGAAAACCTCACGTCCAGCTGCTTGGCTCACAGGCATGTTACGATCACATTGATTTTTGCCAACTTTTTTTTTACGGGTGTGACCATTCAAGGACTGCTTGAATGAAATGCGTCGTTTTATGTCGTTTGCGCTCGAATTCAGAACTCGTTACTTTTTCTTTTCTTGAAACGTCCGGCGCCATGCTTAGAGTGCGCTCACAACAGCGTTTGACGTCATGCCATCAAGATACGATCAATGCAAGCCGGTAGGCTTGTCATCAGCATTGTGACAGTCATTAGCATAGTGGTTATGAGTATATGATTGCCATCATCAGTATCATCATCATATTATTGTATTTCATACACGGTTACAGCTCTCTGAGCCCGCTCAAGGTTTTTTTTTTTCACTTTGCATTTTTTTTTGCGGAATATTTGTCTATTCGTTTGTGGTCATAGATGAATATCTTAATATCCTAGTTGTCCCATCTGTCATGCAGACTGGAGGAGCTCGGAAAGGCAGCATGACGTAAATATCCCTTCCGGGACGTTTTACCATGAATCAACATTGTGGAGGCCACCATATATACTGTTTACCTACTCACACCGCCGCTGCCACTGGCTATGTCATCGAAGAGATTAAAAACAAATTAGGCTCATGTGGAACTTATGATATGAGGATATACCGAGAACATTCGTCAGGGCATTCTAGTGTTGCTCGCGGTGTCCAATTAAGGAGATAGCTACGTACCCCGCCGTGAAGCACATTATTCCCGCCGCCTTTGGTACAGGTGGAGCTGGACCGCAGTGCTGGCGTCTTCATCACCCTTAACCCCGCGGGAAAGCAATACGGAGGCCGCCAGCGGCTTCCCGACAGCCTCAAGCAGCTGTTCCGGCCAGTGGCAATGGCGGAGCCGGACAGCGCAGACATCGCGCGCGCCCTTCTGCTGGCCGGCGGATTCGAAGGGTCGCAGTCCCTGGCGCCTCGGCTCGTGACAGCTTTCCAACTAGCAAGGCATCGTGCTCGCTTCCTTGTATTCGCATGCACCGCACCTCGAATAGCTTTGTTTTTTCTTTACGCTACTGCTTCAGTGACTACGCCTAACATACCTGTTCTCTTCGTTGACGACGCTTCTTTTTAGTTGGCTCTGGGCATGCCTTGAGAGCTTTCGTATAGTCATCGCACGTATAGGCGTGGCCCGGGGATCCAACATGCTACAGGTCCTAAAGAGGTAGAGGTGGAAAAATATACGTCGGAGAGCAGATAAGCCGCTAACCGTTACAGGGCACTACCGCATGGCAGCTCTTATAGTGTGAAATGCAATGAGACAAAATATAAACCATGGTCAGAATAAGCAGGATTGCAAAATATACAACTGCGTTTACGCAGTGAAAGAGGGTGATACTCGTACCTTCGACTAAGAAGCGCGTTGCACTGTCGCAGATATATCCTCGGACTCTTGAGCTCATGGACAGAAATAAATAGAGCAGAGGGGCCTTATTTTATGAAAATTAATATTTTTCTCTTTCGCCTCTCCCTTAGTGATTGGGCGGAACGCCGGACACGCCGTTGCATACTTTGTCAACATTGATGAGTAAGCAGGACTTGTGGTGGGAAAGCAGGAATGAAAAATGAAGCGGAGTGTTAAAACTCCATATTGGCTTGGAACGTGCTCGTTGTATTCGAAACATTCGCATGTAAAGACGGAGTGATCTTATACCTTAACGAGCACGTACCGGCCTTGCTACCACGCAGAGAGTTGCTGGTGCCCCAGCAGCACTACGACTGGGGTCTGAGGGCGCTCAAGAGCGTCCTTCTCGCCTGCGGACGAATGCGGCTCGCTGCCGCGCCTCCCTCGGGTAAGTTGTCCCCTCTACGTCCAGATTATTCGAAGAGGCGCGTAGTTGAACCTCACTCTGGCACTTCTCCTGTGGTTGCCTTAGAATGATTGTGCTTTCATACCGCTACGACTGCAGCTTAAAGTCGTCGGGCTTTTACACAGCCTTCCTTTGCGACAGCAAATTTGTATGTCCTTAAACATTGACGCGGTTACAGGTCGTCATAAAGTATATTTAGCCATTTTTAAGAAATAACAGGAGAGACATAGAACAGGGCAGGAGGAAGGAGGCGTATGAAATTGACCATTTACGAATTCCTATGGTAAATCGCCAGACACTCTTCACAAAGACAGCGCATTCCTCGTGGTTCTGTGTTATCTCTATCGGTATTGCCAAATCTCCTGCACCAGCCCATTTTACTGCAGCTCCATAATATGGTTTAGCGAGACCTCAGCGGGAGTAGATAGTCCGAGGCTGAATTGTATTCTTGGCCGCATAGGCGGGCCTAACCATGCAGGCTTCTGGCAATGGCGCCACCAAATACAACGGCTTTAACCGCTGTATCAACTTGTGATGGAATGTGATCAAGTGGATAAAGAAGGAGATAAATACAAAAGTAACGCCAGTTTAAGTTATATTATACGAACGACATAGAACAAGACAACATGGATTGGTGAGCCTAGGGCGAGAAAAAAAGACTGCACACTATTAAGGACCTTTGATATATTTAGCGCTGCGCTAACTACACTTGTACACGTAAACAAAACGCCAATAATAACCGTGAACGTAATAATACATGGTCTTCCCATAGTTGGGCGCATTAGTGCCCTAAATCACTTAAATTTGTTCTAAACACTTGGTCGGCTGTGATACCAGTGCGCATACCCGTACTGTTCACGTGATTAGGCACAGCCGTACCTATAGCTCTTCCATGGTGACAGTAGTTTTTACTCAAGATAGTTAAACGTTATTCTAAACGTATAATAAAGCGGAACACTTCGCGGATTTTATAGGGACAGCTCTAACAAGCTTTCCCATAGAACTATACGCACTGCCAATCGTCCACGTCTTGTTCTAAACACAATGCCATGACAAGTGGCGTCGTGTTTCTGTGCTATACCCGTTTTCGCTGATCTCGTTCAGACACTGGCGGCCGCCAGGCTTGGGAACAAAGCCTCGTCGTGCGGGCTGTGCGGCTTCAGGTGCTGCCCAAGCTGGCGGTGCGCGACTGCAGGCCACTTCAAGAGGCTGTTGTGCGACGTGTTCCCGGGAGTCCCGCTTGTGGAAGACAGTGTTGGGGAGGACGAGCTGTCATCGGCACTTAAGGAGGCAGTACGTCCAAATGGGACTCACCTGGGACGATGCACAGGTCCCTCTTCTTCTACTTATGCTACTTATGCGGCAGTATTGTGGATCTTGAAGTTCTTGAGACAAAATTAAGTGACACAGGCCTAATGAAAAACTCTAACATTGCCGCTTGTGCATTTACTGTAGGTGGGATTGATTTAACCGTCACGAAAAGAAAGGTGACAGAAAAATCAATCAACGTGAGGATAAAAGTAAGTACACTCTTACGCGGAGAGTAGGTGAATGCATTGCCGGCTCACGATCATTGAAACAGTGGCGGGTTTTCAGAGGACTTGCTTATACAAAACGCGTGCAAAATCAAGGAGAGAGAAAAGCTCGTAAGACAGAAGTCTGGAATGAGGGCAGAAAAAAAGTAATACGAAAGGGCTATAACAGTGTTTCCATTGTTCCAGGTCCACATGGGACTCACCTGGGACGATGCACAGGTCCCTCTTCTTCTACTTATGCTACTTATGCGGCAGTATTGTGGATCTTGAAGTTCTTGAGACAAAATTAAGTGACACAGGCATAATGAAAAACTCTAACATTGCCGCTTGTGCATTTACTGTAGGTGGGATTGATTAACCGTCACGAAAAGAAAGGTGACAGAAAATCAATCAACGTGAGGATAAAGTAAGTACACTCCTTACGCGGAGGAGTAGGTGAATGCATTGCCGGCTCACGATCATTTGAACAGTGGCGGGTTTTCAGCGGACTTGCTTATACAAAACGCGTGCAAAATCAAGGAGAGAGAAAAGCTCGTAAGACAGAAGTCTGGAATGAGGGCAGAAACAAAGTAATACGAAAGGGCTATAACAGTGTTTCCATTGTTTCCAGGTGAAACTCGGTGGATGCTTTTAGGAAGCACATTTTCAACAATGCCGAAACATCGCTGATTTAGGTCAGGAGAATACATCGCCATCACGATTGGACAGGTCACGATTGGTCCCAGAGCAACTTTCAAGGACGCTCGCTCTTCGCGTTTCAGCGATGTTCAAACATGCTACCGTGTGCTACGCTCGAAAAGTTTACGTTCGTTACGGTTTTACGTTAGCAGTCTAATAGCGACTGGTGTTGCATCAAGCGCCGCCACGATGGTCTAGTGTCTGTGGCACTCGGCTGCTGGTCCGAAGGTCGCGGGACCGAACCCCGGCCGCGGCGGCTGCATTACGGCGGCGGCGAAATGCTAGAGGCCCGTGTACTGTGTGAAGTCAGTGCACATTAAAGAACCCCAGGTAGCCGAAATTTGCGAAGCCCTCCACTACGGCGTCTCTCATAATCGTATCGTGGTTTTGGGACGTAAAACCGCATAAATCAGTCAATCAATTAATCAATCAATTACGGTGTTACATAGAGGTACGCCTATTGGCTACGCAAGGGACACGCCTACGGGCCTTCGTTCATCGTCAGGTATGTTGCCAAAGCGCACATTCCTTGTGCAATACTTGTCGTAGCAGCCGGAAGCTTCTTTCTAGCCTGAGCTGTTGCGTTGCGAATCGTTATAGAGGGCGAATAATAAAAATAATTTGATGATGTTGACCGGTACGCCCAAGAACAACGGGAAATCCCTTACGTTTTCTGTGTCTTGCAGCATACATGATCAGCAGTGGACAACAAGGGAAGAATCAGCATGTAGTCAACGTCTAGACAAAGGAGCTTGTCTTCTCCAGGACAAAAACTTCTGTTGTCAGATCCCCAGTCCCGTCTTTTTTCTTTTTCTTTTTAAATGTTGGCTTTGTGGTGAGGCTTCCCTTGTTTGTTATTGCTAATCAATTCACATGTCCATTTTCCTGAGACCCCCCCACCCCCTTCTTTGTTTTGCATGAACTACGCTAAGCTTTCCACTTGCATGCAGGTGCGCAAGGTGCTGCAGCTGCGCGAGCAGCTCTCGCAGCGCACCGGCGTGATGCTCGTGGGACCTCCCGGTTCGGGAAAGACCAGCGTGTGGCGGCTGCTGCAGCGTGCTCTACACACGGCCTCCGCGGGGCGAAAACCACCATCCCGTCTCTGGCTGCTGGGACCAAAGTCTCTGCCTCGGCAGCAGGCACGTGCCATTTTGAAGAACTATACGGGGCTCCCAGCTTTCCACGTGCATATCATTTAACACAATGCAGCATTGTTATCATATACTACGGTTATTACTAAGGTTATTTATTTATTTTTTTGCATACGTAGGTGTTATTCGCACCTCGCACAGCTTTCGTGACTCTTGTCCCCAGCGTTGCCATCATCTTTATTGTTAACATAAATTACTGATAGAAAAAGACTTTAGAAAAGCACAGTGTCGTTGCAACCGCTTCTAGTTCATAGCCGACGACTTTCAAGGACTTGCTCTGATAAGGACCTGCGTTGGAGTACTGTTACCTAGACTACCTTTTTGAGACAATTTAATTTCGTGCTCGCGTTGTCAGATGGGCTGGGCTCCGCTGTTCGCAGTACCAGCTCGCTACGCAACTGTCTCTCACTGGTCCTTATATTTGGAGAATACCGACTAGGTGAACCTCAACTGCCAACAAAATGAAATACAGCGGCGTTCCTTATCGTTTCGCGTGGCATATAGCAAGGTACTATTAGAACAAACGCAGGGGCTTTATTCACTTCACAGAGGACGGCATGTCTAGATAAGGCCTGCCAATATGGCACCATTTCTTTAGATGGACGTAGCTTTAACAGTGGAACGACCACTAAACGATACAAATGCGTTGGAGAAGGCAGTTGCCGCCCTGACGAAGACAAGTCCGCTTGTCGAAACGTTGGCTCCCGCGACATTCCCTGTTCTAAATCGTACTTTGCGATTTGTTCATCGATTCAAGCATCCATCTTCCCCTGAGCTACTCTTAAACGAACGCTGGAGAAGGCAGTTGCCGCCCTGACGAAGACAAGTCCGCTTGTCGAAACGTTGGCTCCCGCGACATTCCCTGTTCTAAATCGTACTTTGCGATTTGTTCATCGAGTCTGTAGAATAGACAGAAACGCTGTCGTATACATTTATACATTCATTTGCAGCTGTTGGGTTATGTCCACCCGGACACCAGGGAATGGTGCGACGGTGTCCTCACGGCTAGCGCTCGCGAGGCCGCCAGGGAGCCTCAAGGTGAGACCAATGCTGTTCTTTTGATGCGGCTGATAGGGAGCGAGATAACGGAGCGATATTTAAGGAATGGTCGCGTTGTTGCGCATGCAGAATCGAGTGCAAGTTCGTAATTCCAAGTGCATGATATAGTTGGCATGGCTCACATTCCTTACCCACCAGCAGAAGAATTAACATTCCGCTAACAGGACGGCAATTTATAGATAGAAGAGTTCGCCTGCTGCTTGTTATTATCTGTCTAGCGCGCATTGCAGTAGCACGCTCAAAAGCCGCGCATAAGTGAAATGGCTGTGAAAGCACAGATATTTGCGTTTTCGTGCGGATTGCTCCATTATGTCATCCTGGCTACATTAGCGTAATCTTGCAACAGGAATTTCTTTCTTTTGGAGGCAGACGTCTGTTTCTTGCTTTAGGAACCTAAGGTCTTAATATCCAGAAAGGAAATTGATTTGTAAATTTCAATAACCTTTGTAGTACACATACTCTCGAAGAACGCAACGCAGAACGCTTTCTCTCGAAGGGCGACACGCGTAAACGTTACTCGCGCATGCGCAGAGGTCTCTTGCTGGATCGTCTGCGATGGAGACGTGGACCCTGAGTGGGTGGAGTCACTGAACTCGGTCCTCGATGACAACCGCTTGCTGACGCTTCCTTCCGGGGAACGCATCCAGTTCGGGCCCAACGTGCATTTTGTGTTCGAGACGGACAGCCTGGCCGCAGCATCGCCTGCCACGGTGTCCCGCGTGGGCATGGTGTTCCTCAGGTCAGCCGCCTTTGTACCGTCATCTCACATTTGCAGGTTTAAGTGTTCACCATAGGCGCGCGCAGGGCTCCCTGTTCGTGGCTGTGGGTATATTTGCGATGACCCTATCTCTAGCGATCTAAAGTTCCGAGGCACGAAAATTGTAAGGGACTCGGCCCCATTCACAAAGCCATCTGAATCCGTGGACACTAACAGCCCTAGAGCGTGAGACAGTTCTCGCAATCGTGACTTCAGCTCCAGTTCGTGGCCATGCGTTCTTGAAGCAGGCACGATCGCCGCGTGCGGTTCAACACGTCTCGCTTGACAAAGGCAAACAGGATTTACGACGAGAAAGAACGGTCCGTGAAGTTGTTTGTACCAAGTCCTTTATAATAATCTTGTCCATGACAGCCCCCTTCAAAGCACCCACGAAAGAAAAAATATGGGCGCCACATATACCACAGGCACCATTTTTTAAAGAGCTACGTGAATAGTTTGGTAGATATGAAGCACCTAAGCGTTAATCGCAAAATTATTCAGTCACAGTGCTCGTTGGTCACGCAACCGTCGTTTACGCAGTGCCGAAAGCAGTCCAGTCAAAGGCATGGTTACGTCTTGGCTCAAGGAGCAGCCACAAGGAGACGCTACAGTTGCAGGCCTCGTGGAAGAACACTTCTTTCGAGCTCTGCGCTTCACCCTCCAGATGGTACGTCACAGAAAACGGAAGCTTCGTATTCACGTCGCCAGTCATACTGTTTTACCGAACATTATTTTTTTTTAATATCCACTGCCCTGTTCTATTCGGGCATGTTTTGGAATGCGTACAAGTTTCAACTTCACCGAAAGAAGGTGATAGCTCCGCCTTATCGAATGAACGTGCTTGTAGCAACCAGGGAGTTTAGTCTGCTCGATGACCCCCACATGCACGCACTGCGTAGTAGGAGACCCACTGCATCACTTGAAGTAGACGTAACATCTTTTACTTTGGAGATCGAAAACCCTTCGCTTGCTGAAAGCAGCTATCTATATGTCTTACACCTCATAAACTCTACATATAAACGATAGCTGTTAAAAAACCACTTCGTAATATCTATTACACTTGCTGGTCAAGTGTCATTCAAAAGGCACAAAAGAGCGTCAGCACTCAGGACAGCACATAAATATTTTCGTGAGCCAGAATTTGTTACGGTAACACAATATTGCCCTGGTAAACCCCGATCTTCACTAAACTGGGATGCTTAAGGCGACAAGGTTTATACTCAAAACTGGGAATAGTATCATTTGAGCCGCGGACGGACACTGTGACACTCACTTACAGCGTCCTATTTGCAGAAGGACTTCGTCCTTGAGACGTCCGCTACGGCAGTGGTACGGAACGCTCTCTCTTACCTACGCGGCGTCAAGACCAGGCCCGAGTTCGCGCTGGCGCTCGCTCGAGGACTGTCCGTCAGCCTCGGGCCAAGCGGAAGGGACAAGGTTGCCAAAGAGGTATGTCTATGCTATACTGCGTTTAGCCTATGGACTATCCAACGTACTCAGCGTGTAATGCTCCCGAAGACTTGGAACATGTGCTGCGAGACTGCTGCCGCTAGCTAATCCGCCACAGCTGGGCTACCTATAGCACATTGAGGAGATGCGTTCACATGTGCCTCCCCTCCTCAGGCCTTCTAGCACGCATCAAGCCACTACGCTCAATGTGGTCCGTACAGCGCGAAAGTAATTGGGAAGATAAACAAGGGCGTAGAAAAGAGTGATACAATTTTCCGCAGCACACCATAACGCACTTGATTTCGCACCCAAAGGAGGTTATTGCACTTGGATGTTGCATGGAACTTCGCGGCAACGGCGAAATTCCCTTGAAATGTCTCTGAAAAGGCTGTCGCATTAGATGTTTATCATCGACCGCATGCATCGCTTTTACTCCTGCAGCGTGCTGCATGCGCCAAAAAACATGTACATATAAAGTCTAGCTCGACGTACGCGTACAGCATCGCGTTGCTCGCTCTCGTATATTTAAAACGAATACACATTTCGTCGTGCTTTATTGTGATGTTATAATTGCAAACTGTGGCATGTTATGCACAGCCTCGACTGAGCGTTGTTCTACACTCCCAGATTTTTTCTTGGATGAGCGTGTCAGCGCCCGACCCCAGCCGTCCCCTAAATTGCTACTGGGACAACGGGGCCAGCAGGCTAGCCAACTATGACCCGCAGGTGGGTAATCGGTGGACTCGTTCTGCTGGTACGACACACTCACTTGCTCAAGTGCATGCAAACAACATTTGATTTGATTTGATTCGATTCGATTGAGGCTTTATTCAAGACAATTTACAGTTGTCTTAGGAGACGTAGCGAAAGGCCCGTAGGCTACGTCACCCAGACAGCAGCTGCAGCAGCGGCAGCATTATTACTAATGATAAGACGCTCCACAAAACGATGCCAATCGCGTATCTATGGCACTACCTGAAATCTGTACACGTCAGCCTTCTCGGCGTTCGTTGACCGCCAAGTAGGAGTAATGATGAAAAGATTTCATTGTGCGGCACTGAGGATATTCAGGTCCAATTTGTTTATTGATTTGGCACCTACGTAGAGAAGAGAGTCGAAAACCATGGCATCTTCAGGGATAATTCAGATGGGCACCTTGGACTGCATGCCTCGGTTTTTTTCTCTACGCCAACGGTCAAGGATATTTGCGTGCACTCCTAGGCAATGGATGATTTCCTATTAAGACAGTTATGTACCAGTTTTAATTATGTGCTACTATTCTAGCAGCCAACTGTCTTCGTATGCCTCCTTTTTCCAGTCCTCGCGGGAGATCAGCATTTCCGAACTTTTAGCGACGCCGGTGGTGGAGACGGTGGACGTATGCAACGCCATGGACGTGCTCACTCCGTGGCTCGCGTCAAAGGAGCTCGTCATCATAGCCGGACCAGATGGATGCGGCAAGAGGTACGGCACCAAATTCAGAAGGCCAATGAAGCTTAACGAATGAGGTGCCTCGCCAAAAACGCAGAGAGGAGAGACAGGCGTTGAAGGGTGATCACCAAGATGTTAGCCTGGTTTAACAGCTAGCTGGCTGCTTCATGTGTCTAGCGATGATTTTGATACGTGCAGTGGTCACATATCAACACAAATAACGCATACCTGGGCAGAAAGCTGAGCGAGTTGGTAGTGGTTCATGATGCAAAGAAAAGGCGTGCAAGACACGGACACGAGGTACGAAAAGTGGACAATACGAACGCCGGAGTTCATATTGTCCTCTCGTCCTACCTTGTGTCTGTGTATTGCACGCCTTTTTTTTGCGCGTATACAGTCACACATAGACACACATACTATATGCATACTGTAAGCTAAGGAGCAGTTTAGAGCGTTTCATCGAGACCTGTTGGCCATAGTAACACTAGCAGGGCTATCGTGCTACTTAACGCAGAGATGGTATTCTTCAACGGACTGAGAAATTGCCGCATCTCCGAGCTCTAGCCGTGTTAGACGAAGTGCTGCCTTCTGAGTCTCGCTCCGAGCCGTAGCGGAGGCAATCTTCACAGGACGCGCTCGACACATTCCTGTGTATTACACGTGGAGCACATAGCAGAGCCAGATTGCTGCATTGCTCAAGGTACTACGTGTAGGCTCTGTCAAGTCTAATTCGGTGAAGAGAGAGAGAGAGAGAATACTTTATTAATGAATCCGGATATAAAGACACGCCTCATCTTGCCTGCCTGAATGTCGTGAAATATGGAGGCTGCAGCATCGGTCCACTGCGTGCAGTGGTCTGTACCGATTCGTTGCGCTACTTCATGTATAGGCCAATACTTCCCCCGTGAATCTTTCGACATATGAATTTTAGAATAATCCAATTCTTTTAATCATCCACAGTGTCTTACTATCGCACTGCCTGGCGCGGCTGCCGGCTCCTTGCGAAGTGCGATGGCTGTCCTGCACGGCTCAGACGGGCGCCGCCCAGGTGTCACGCGCCTTGCGCCAGGCTTGCGCACCGTGCGCCGGCGGCGGGCTACAGCCCCGCGGCGCCGCCGGGTGGCTGGTGCTGTGCCTGCGCGGTCTAGGTGCGGCGCGCCGGGACCGCTGGGGCTCGTGCCAGCTGGCAGCCTGGCTTCATCAGGTCCGCACCCACGGAGGGTACCACGATCCCACCGAGGCCGGATGCCCGTGGGTGACGCTGCAACGGGTGCAGCTGGTGGCCACAGTCGCACTTCCAGCCACCGCGCTACCTCCCAGACTGCTGTCGGCAGCGCGCGTCTTTGCCCTTGGGTGAGTGCGTGGCTCGTTTGATTACCCGCCCGGGAGCCACAACATTGTTTTTTTCACCCTATTCTTTCTTATCCCGATGTATGCATACATGCTTGCACATATACGCGACATGACGGCGACGGCCAATATGCGCTTGAAGTGTCCCTTTAATTGCTGTCGCAGTAAGGTATCACTTATACGGGTGTCATGCGGTGTGATTTTGAAAGCCATCACTACCTATTCCGATACTTTTTTGTGGGCCGCGATTAGCTTATTTGTGCGAAATATGTAACCAGTCACGGTAAAAAAAAATTCAGTCCCAGTCGGCACTCGACCATGATAGAAAGAGTTAGTGTGACTCATGTCCTCAGGTAATGTAACGATTATTTCCGCTAAATTTTCTTTTGTACGATTCAGGGATATTACGTAGAAATAAATTACAAACATAAATGAAACTTCTGAATGCATCTCCATTATGTGCACAGCAGAAGTGACGCCGCTGCTTTCGGAACAGGCAGTGTCTTGTTCAGAAGATGATAGTGCGCATTGGTAGAGCTTACGCAGGAATTGCAAATACCCCCCTCCCCCTCCCGCCTCCTCTTACTATTTACAATGCTTGCTCGCGCTTGAACTTTTTTGCATGTACTAGAAAAATGCAGCCGTTTATGATGCTGAGCATGCTGTTGACGAATGGCCGCCCAGTGATAAAGATCATTCAAGAAAAAAGGAGGCTTTGTAAAGTCATTCTCCGTTTCTTTTGAGGTCACCTGCACGCCACCAGCGAGAATGGTGCGACGATGCCTGATCATCTGATACAGCGGACGTGCTTGTCATTGTGCTGAAATGGACCGCAGGTCTCCGCAGCCACCAGAGCTTGCGCGAATATGCGACGCCTACTTGCAACCCGTGACTCGACATTTGGCAGAAGGCAGCCTGGCCGACCAACACGAGGCCCTAGCCGCTTCTATGGTTACCATTGTGCAGCAGGTGAGCTTTCTTGGCAGTATTATGCGTGATGAGTTATCCGTCAACGAGGGGTCTTGAAGGCTGGTTAAAACAGTTATGGATTAAGCCTTTAAGCAAAGGTCTAGCTACAAGTATTCGAATGCACGTATCAAGGCGAAGTGTACCTCCCCATCCTTGCTCTAAAGCCAATCCATTTGCTGGTATCGTGACGACATTGACTAGCGATGACGATCCATTAAAGACGTCACGCATTATTTAGGGCCTTCAAGCGCTACAAGGTGGTTATACTTGTGCGCCGCTTGTCCTTGTATTGTCGAGACATGTACATTGGCTTAAGCGCAAGACTTCTGTGATGGTATTGCACTAGGTAAACATGCAATAAAAGATACTGCAGATCCCACGGATTGCAGGAATCGGTGTCACGCGAAGCAGTCAACGAGGAGATTGGCCATGGCGAACCGTGCTGGCATTTAGCGAAGCGTTACGGGCAGGCTGAACGCCCCCGTGCAAAGTGCATAAGTAGGTGCATGCTTAACGGGGGCTAACCAGGAACTCGCCAACACCATGTTGACTAAATGGAATTTCACGTTAGTACTTAACATTGGCACTCAGATTAGTGCAGAACAGGCACATCTGTTTTATCGAAGAGAAATGCAGGCTACGGTGGGCTGATGTGCCTATCATGCACGTCGTTCGTTGAACTACTCCTAATCGATAGAATAAAGTTGGACAAAAGCATGCCGAGAGGTAGCGGAACATATGTATCAATTATTATATTCCTAAGAAAGTTCTTAACAGATATGTAGAAGCGCCAGTGACGTTACACAAGCGCGATCATCACAAATGCTGGTGCATCAGGTTGACTGATTTGTGGGGTTTAACGTCCCAAAACCAGCTCTGATTATGAGAGACGCCGTAGTGGAGGTCTCCGGAAATTTCGTCCACCTGGGGTTCTTTAACGTGCACTGACATCGCACAGCACACGGGTCTCAACATTTCGCCTCCATCGAAATGCAGCCGCCGCGGCCAGGATTCGATCCCGCGACCTTCGGATCTGTAGCCGAGTGCCATAACCACTAGACCACCGTGGCGGGGCCATCAGGTTTGCCTACTGCATCTACCGTCTGGGAAGCGTCGCTGTAGCCTAGCGGTAGCGTGCTTTCTTGGCACCTTGGGGGCACGGGTTCGATACCCGCCTACCGCTTCGTTTGGTAGGTTAGCTTCGGATATTACAGGGCGTTCTTGTGTCTCTGTGCGTTTGTTGTGTCTACATTTTAATGCCATACTACGACAAACGGTATAACTGTTGTTTTCAAGTGCGTTGTAATGATGTGTTGAATGTGCACTTTAGTTGTCCGGAGATTGACATGGGCTGCATAAAATTCAGACACCTGTGGCGCACACCCGAATACCACGGGCATTGCGGGTATGAGCCACACGTGATTGCAGTATCGTTAATCAGGACGTACAAAACGAGTATGTCAAGTTAGTAGTGTAAAGATCAATCACCCACTTTCGTCATATATTCGTGCACTACCACGCAAATCTTGGTGCATATTGATTGAACGAGACGGCCAGGAGAGCACGGAGACGTAGGCGGATAGATAGATGGATAGATACGGTCAAAGTTGCTCAAGTTCACCAAGAAGTGCTTCGAATTTAACATTAATGTCCGATAAATGTTGGCCGTGGCACATACCCTGCGTCCTGGTCAGCCTTCGCAAGCTATTTAATTGCACTGGTCGATACGGCCTCATTTGTCCAGCCTTGCTTATTCAGTGTGATCCGTGGGACCATGCCTGCCGAAGGCTCAGGCACAGCTGATAACGAGAGGTACAGTTGGATGTGTTTTTGCTATGCAGGCTCAGTCTCGACTGCCCGCTGCCGCCGAGAGGTTGACGGCGCGGCTGCTGACCGACTGGGTGCGGGGTCTGGTACGCTACGCTGCGCCCGACGCGCAAGGCCTGCTGGCTTGCTGGGCGCACGAAGGCTGCCGGCTCTTCAGAGATCCTCTAGC
This sequence comes from Hyalomma asiaticum, assembly GCA_013339685.2. Classification (NCBI taxonomy): domain Eukaryota; kingdom Metazoa; phylum Arthropoda; class Arachnida; order Ixodida; family Ixodidae; genus Hyalomma; species Hyalomma asiaticum. The sequence goes on from CM023483.1 coordinate 56,709,697, forward strand.
CGACGACACGGACCGTGCGCAGCTGGACGCACTCTTTGCGGGCGTTCTACGCGCTCATTGGCCCCAACATTCGTCTGCCATTCTGCAACACGAGAAGGGTACGAGAGAGTGGAAGAATGGAGTTGTCCCGTTACAGTTTTCAGTTCCGTGAAAGCCTCGGGTGAATGCGCTTATGAGGCGATATATTCGTTATCATTGAAGGCCAACAAAAGAAGAGCGACAAAATCAACGAGTAGCCACACGTCGGCGTCGGTAGAGTCAAGACGAGCGTCGGGATATAACGTAAACTTTAGGAGTACTGATCTACAATATAGCGAATCACTCGGAAAAGGTTCGGGTACCAGGAATTAGTTGCGCCAGATGAAGCGTTTCCACAGTCTGAGTTGACCCCCATTACTTTTGATGGATGTAAGGACTCGTTTATGCATCTTTGAAGTCGTCGATGTATCAGTGCTAACATTTACCCGTGGGAGACTTTAATTTAACTGTAATCAATACAATAGAGCAATCTATTGTATGACGTTTTTTTTTTCTCACTCACAGAAGTCGTCTACGTGTCTAAGCCCGGTGACTCATCGACGAAAACAGCCGCGTGGGGAAGCCAGCTCGAGAAGCTTGATTTGAAAGAATGGAATGATGCTGTTCTCAAGACAGTAAAAGAATGTGGTATGTCATATTGAGTTAAACATGGTTTAGTGAATGGAGTGTTTTGTGCATATTTTGATTCACCACATTTGGTTGACGTTATGCGTACCATATGGTGAAGAAATATGATGCGTACACTGCTCTTTAACACCTTCGGTCTTGTGTTATGAACGCACTGTCACGTTCTACAGTGCTGTGCCGAAAGGGTGCGCATATATTTATTTCAGTAAATGTTATAGGTAAGGCTTACCTATAAGCTTACCTTAATGTTATAGGTTAGGCTTCGCGCATGCATGAGTCGACACACGGACACTGCGTATAGAATAACATTGAGGTTTTCGGCAGTATGTTTAACGTATCTTTGTAGCCCTGATTAGCATAAATTGCGTTCCTTGCAAATATAATGTAACATTTGCGCCTAGGGAACCAAGTAAAGTCACTCAAAGCTTCGAAGCGCATGATTTGCTGCCACACCATGGGTAACAGAAATGTAAATACAGGTGAACAAATTGGCTGACAACTCGATCATTGGAGTGAGATTTAATGAAGATAATACTGCTGCTATGGACACGGACAGCCAACAGTTAACCAACAAACATTAGCTATAACTTAGCTAGCAGTAACCAACTGGTCGCCGGGACATCAGCTAAGGCTGCTAGTATGAAAGTAAAACCGGCAGTTGCATTCGGCGAGAAATACCGGCGTGACAACGTGACTGCAAGAGGCCCAGAAAGGCATCTGCTTCAAAATAGCATGCGGATACAACGCACACGTCTTCAAGATGTCCCGAAATTTACACAACGCGGACTGTTGCTTAGTGGCATTAGCCAGTCCGCCATGGCGGCGCAATGGTTATTGTGCTTGACGGCTGACCCGAGGGACACGGGTTCGATTCCGGCCTCGACAGTCGCATTCCGATGGAGGCGAAATGCAAGGGGCCCGTGCACAGTGCGATGTCAGTGCACTCTAAAAAACCCCAGGTTATCAAAATTTCCGAAGCCCTCATGTATGACGTTCCTCATAATCATGTCGTGGTTTTGGCACGTAAAACCACAGCAATTACTAATTACTAGTGACATTAGCCGTCGCGGTGGTACAGTGGTTATGATGCGCGGCTGCTGACTTAAAAGACACGGGTTCGACCACGACAGTCTCATTTAGCGATGGTAGTGAAATGCTAGAGGGCCGTGCATCTAATTCAAGTGCACGTTAGAGAACCCCAGGTAGTCTAAATTTCCTGAGGCCTGCACTACGGCGTAACTCATGATCGTGATTTTGAGACGTAGAACTTCAACAATTAATAATGATTAGTGAGGTTACTATGGTCTAGTTGTTCGGCGATATCAGATAAACACAATATTACACACTGAGTCATCGATCGACGCAGGTGCGTACGCGGTACCTGTGCCCGAGTGGCTGTCGCTAGTGGCCCAAGCGGATTGGGCTCTGGGCCGACCAGCAGGTTGGATCCTGGTCGGCGGCGCATCTGGAATGGCCCGCCGTCTGGCAGTGCGCTTGGCCGCCCACCGTGCCCGGCTGCCCTGCGTCTCTCCTAAGGGTCGGTCGCTGGCAGCCAGCCGGTCTGACCTTCGTCCGGTACGTGCTATATGTGGCCAGAAATATCACCCGACAGATTTGTGCCCTCAAGCTGACCAGAGCCGCTTAGAGTGGCAGCCTCATTACAAGGAGTCAATATCCAACGTCAGCTTACGCCGTCAAAATTAGGGAAGGTATGCTTGCGGCACACAGTCAGGTCATCGCTTAATAGTCAGTGTTGTGGCACATGACTTAATATAGGGTTCAGTTTCGAGCCGTACTTGCTTTTAGTATAAATATAACTTATTCTTTTGTTTTTCGCTTCGTTCTTTCAGTGGAAACTTTTCTCTTAGCCAAATCGGTCGCCAATTAGCACTGTCGACAAGATCACCAGACTTCGGGTCTCTTTCGTGCCACTTATCGCAATTGCGAGCTTTGCCCGCCTTTCTTCTAGCTGGTGCAGGCTGCCGGTCTAGAGGGCCAGAGGGCGGTGCTGCTACTCGAGGACCAACTGCTGGACGAGGACTCTCTCGACCTGCTGGCAGCGCTGTGGGCTACGGGCGAGGCACCCGGACTCTTTCGACCCGACGAACTCGACCTAGCCCCCCTTCTGCAAGAAGAGGAGCCCGAGGCCGACGGGCTTACACCATGGGAACATTTTTGCCGCCGTAAGATCAGCGCACGCACTTCTGAACTTATATCAATTTAGTCATAAAACATCTAAAGGCATGCATGAATGCCCGTCATACCAAGCCTAGATGCTTACCTTTAGTACACAGCTGCAGGAGTGTTGCATATGACATGCATTTCGAAAAACAGAAGATCTTGGAAGTGTGGCCGTTTGATTCTGCAATGTGCGAAGCCGCTGAAGTGCTGCAGTATTTCTTGCAACATACCACCCTATCGTGGTGACTACCGCCGGTGAAGTGAACGGTGAACTCTTTATTACGTGTTATGCGTTGTCCTGTCTACTTTGACCTCACCTCATCTGTCTCTCACTGTCGGCCTGAAGAATTCAGCAGGTAAATACGAGAAGGCATGACGGAAAGCGCATGCACAAGCCGTTGCTAATCAACGGGTATGTCGCCGAGCTTTATATATTACATGCAGTGGAGTACATGAGTGTAGGAACAAAATTACGAGTCATCCTGCGCGTCAAGTCAATAACTTTGGACAAGTAGGTCCGCCCAGAAATTCATCTCGTAAACTCGGACGTTTCTCGTGCGCTATCTTTCACACGTTCAGTTGAGTCGGTGTACTCATCTTGTGGCTGCAGGGATGCATGTTGCCGGCAGTACTTGTTGCGCCAGCAAACCACTGTTAGTGCTAATATCAATGGTTCAGTTTCTATTTCAACACAAAATAAGCTCTTAAGCGCGTGGGCCGTTTCAGGCCATAATTTTCATGTTCGCAAGGTCGCTTTGGTATATCTTTTTCAAAAGTACGTTCATACTGGTAGGCCATACTCGTTGCCTTTCGAAACGCCCGCACGCGTGTCTTCACAACTGCATAATCACCTTAGCTTGATGCGCATTTCTGGAAAGGCAAGTGGGTTTCGATTTATCTGTTTTACTTCGTGCCATACCTTAGTGGAATTATTCTACAGATGGAATCGTTTCGACAATTGATCCGTCAAAAATTCTGTGATCACACGCTATGGGAAGACCAGGGACTATAGTATACGACGATGGGAGCGAGACCTCCACCGACAGCATGACCGCGCGATAGCACGCCGCACAGCCTAGCTCAATCCTGGGATACCAACTCCGGGAAGCCCAGCGGTCTGAATAACCCGCCGGAAGACAAGAACTCTCAGCCGTAACCATGGCGAGTGCACCGGCCCACTGACTCGCCGTACGCAAATCGTTCCGATTCGAAATGAAGTTTTCTTCACTCGCTCATCCACGCGCGCATTTAGCTCAATCTGCCTTATTCATTTGCGCAATGCTGATAATCTTGTGCCTTGTGTGGATATCTTTCTTCGTAGCCGTTGGATTAGAGTCGTGCTAGAGTTGTTTCACTGTTTTTAGCTGTTCATCGTTGCGACGATCCTTTACTTGATGTCTGACAGGGACTGTAAGGTGTTTCTAAATAAACATATATGCACGGTCACTCACTTCTGCTTATAAGATTTTGAAATGCGTGCCTGCTATGAGATGACTCGTAGCAGATCACTTGGACCCGCACATGTGCAGGGGTGCGGAGGAACCTGCACGTGGCGCTGGTGCTGGACGCTTCTTTCGTTCAGCGCCACGTAGAGCGTCACCCGTGGCTGCGCAAGGGCTGCAGCTTGCACTGGCTCTCATCCTGGAGCCGTGACAGCTTCAAACAGGTACCGCCAAAAGGCTCTGGCCTTTTTCAATAGGGGCGTTAAGTCATTCTTCTAAGAAGGCATGACTTTACCTAATGCATGGTGACTCTCGCGTAACGCGTATCCATTAAAACGAAAAAAAAAAAAACGCAGATTCTTAGACTAGATAGGCAAGCATACAAAAGCGTTGTGATAGTTAAAAAATAAATAAAACTTTACCATTGTGGTGTTTTCTGTTGGGGTACCCAGATAAAGGTTATGGTCTTGCCTCTCAGTACGTATAACATCAAGGTGTCACATCTGACTTTCCAGCGGGCAGGGCTCACTCTTTGAAAGATTAAATCGTTCATCGTGACGACTGAGCTATGTAGCCTGGCAGGAAAAACTAATAAATCAGCACAGGTAAGAAAAAAAGCCTATGCCTGGGGAGCTGAGGTGATGATTTACCCGTCTACTAGTCTCCTCGTTCGCGTAGTCCGCGTAGAAACTGCACCGGAAAGACAGTGAAGCCAGGTTACGTCCTCGGACCAATACTAATTTCTTTTTCACCTTTAAAGCTTGGTTTTCGAGCAACCTACGTGCGTTTTCTTTGACGTAGTATCATATAGCGTCTTCAGGCGAGCTCCAGCGTTTCCGGTAGGTTTCTTGCTCCAGAGAACTTTCGGATTTCCGCAGACTTCATTTCGGTTAATCACCAGCACACGTGTTCTGCAACCGCGTCACAGCTTCCCGCCCTCGTGTTGGACCCCAGCAACGTGGGAAGCCAGAGTGCACCTGACGCATCGCTGTTCCTCCAACTGCACGAAGCTTGCCTGTCGAGCGGCCTCCCTGTTGGCCCCAGCCAGTACTTTACCATGGTGTGCGCATTCCGAGATGTCTTCGCTCAGCAGCAGGCTGACATGGAAGAGTCCAAGAAGCACTTGCAGGTGAGCTGGCAGTCAGAAGTTCCTCCTCTTTCGTAACTCGATCAGATGTAGAGGTCAAAACCGGCAATAAAATACGGGGGCGTAGTTTTGTAGATATTTCACGGATGCGTAATAAGTAGCGCCATATTGGGCTGTTCACGTCGCCCTTTTATACCAACAGCAACTAAAGGAACATTACTATATCACAGACTCATGTGAATGAAACCGACTGTAGGAATACATTCAGCGCTTCGTGTGCCTGTTAATTTGACGCCGCAACATGCGAAGCGTTAGGAATAACTCGCGTATAAACGCCCGAGATGGCGGCGCCAATGAATAAATAAATAAGATTGCTTGTAGGACACAACAAGGATCGTCATATTGGGAATATACTTAGTGTTCAGAACCATAATTTGATGCACGAAAGGTCACTAGAAATTAAGTTTACGTTCGCAGTTAAATTATATTTAACGATCACCCTCAGTACAGCGCTCAGAGCATTGTAAGCCCTGTCAACGTTTAAACCACGCAGAGAAGACGCGAATATTGCGCATTGCGACGCATAACCATGTGTAACGTGCTGAAGACGTGCCGTAAAGAGCACACTAAAAATGGTGTGCAGAATGGTGCTATTGTAAATCGGTTGTGAATTCCAGCGTTGCATAGCGACTATAGTGCGAAGACTTAAGCCTAGTTCTGAGGGCCGGCTTCTAGGGGTGCTTGAATGCGGGTTGGTTCTGCAACAATCCGATACTCTTCTGGTTTTACCCCAAGCATGACGAAAAGCAAGCGCACCAAACGCGATCAGTTTTGCAGACCACTTTACTGCTACGCGGGCGATTGGACCCATTACGCTAACCAAGAAATTATGCTTGTTTTAACAGCTGAGCTGTTTAAGGATGATTTTGATCCCCGGGGAGCGTCGTTCACAGTTAAAAGCGGAGCTGTTACGCAGAAGGGAAAAGAGGGAAAAGCTCTTGCTCCTGCTGCTACGTGAGAAAGAAAGAAAGAAAGAAAGAAAGAAAGAAAGAAAGAAAGAAAGAAAGAAAGAAAGAAAGAAAGAAAGAAAGACAGACAGACAGACAGACAGACAGACAGACAGACAGACAGACAGACAGACAGACAGACAGACTCGGATTGCATGGAAGGGAAAAGAGGACCTGTGCTTGCCCTTGGCCCACTCACTGTACCATACCCTTGCCCTCATCCCACTGCTACATGGTAGTTACGGTGATAATGATACTGCCACACGGTAGCAATAGTGAACTTCGCACCAGTGACCTCAGCTCAGCTATCTGCCCAGATTTCAGAAGTGTGGAAGTAGCTTTACTTTTATTTCCGTCCCATCCAACAGTATAGTCGGTTGTTTTGTCATAGCTGGGAATATCAAAGCTCAACGAGGCCAAGGAGGCGGTCTCTAAGCTCGAGGCAGAAGCGGCTGTTCAGCGAAAGCTTCTGGCGGAAAAGCAAGGAGAAGCTGACGCGGCACTGCAACAGATAACAAGCAGCATGACGGTAAGGCCTCCTCAAGTTATACTACGTCGTCAGAGTGGTATACAGGCGCTTGTTTTCAGAGCACCAGCGAACAAAAGGCAGAGATGGAGCAGCTGCGAGCCACGATGCGCCAGGAAAGCGAGCGACTGAAAGAACGCAAACAACACATCGACCGCGAGTTGGCCCAAATCGAGCCGCTCGTGAAAAACGGTGGGTCGCTGAACAAACCTCCCTGTGCCTATCACTGTTACTCTGCCTTGCTTCCTTTGCTTTTATGACGCGTGCCTTAATTCCTGGTCACATAGTCGCGTGATGCTGAAGGCTTTCGCGTGTGCGTCTGCAGCGCAACAGGCTGTCGGCAGCATCCGATCGGATGCCCTGTCAGAGATTCGCTCACTCCGAGCACCTCCTGACGTCATCAGAGACATCCTGGAGGGTGTGCTACGACTTATGGGGATCTTCGACACCTCGTGGGTCAGCATGAAGAGGTATATGACCTCTTGCTTTTTCTCCAAATGCGGTATAGCTGCCAGCGTCGAGATCACTGCGTCTGATTCGTGCGAGGCCCGAGTTGCCATGCACAGCGCAATTTCGATGTACAATAGTTGTAAAGAGAGTTATGAGGATACGCAAGTGTTTTCGTGCTACAAATAAGCGCGACAATGCATTCATGACTGTTAGACTTAACATACGCCCCTTGAGTGTGTCGCTTCTTGTGAACTTGTTTTTTATGAAAGCTCATGTTATACAAGACAGTCGGAGTCGCGAATTTACGGGAAGTGTGCAGTGAGGTCCACTTCGGTCCAGATCCGCCGGGGTACTTAGTGGCTGTTACATTGGACTGATCACGTCGCGAGTTCGGTACCGACAGTCATAGAACACGTCGACGGGGGCGAAATGCATAAACGTTCTTCTGCTTAATATAGGATATACACGTTGAAGAGCCCCAGGCGATCAGAAACTAATAGAAATTCCCCCGCTTCGGTGTAATCGTATCGCGATTTAGACACGTAAAACCCCACCCTTTCAACAATGGATCACGGTGGTGGTGTCAGTGATTTGCAAGTTTATTAGCCTATGACAAAAAATTTGTGCCCCTGAAATATGAGTGCAATACCCAAGACCTACTTCAGGCTACCATTATAAGTAGTATGTCATGAAATTACAAGTTTGAAAAAGGATAGTTTTATGTATCTCGAATGCCAACTACAGTTGGCACATCTTTAACGGTATCACGGTGTGCACCCAGCTTCTTGGCCAGGAGAGGAGTCAAAGAAGAAATCATGAGCTTCGATGCCCGCTCTGTCACACCGGAGATCAAGAACAGCGTCCAGGAGCTGTTGCGTAGCAACGCTGCTTCTTTTGACATGAAGGTGAGTCGTTTCTATCTTCTGTCAACAAGTCGTTTCTGTCTTGAGTATTCGTGTGTTCCTTACGGATGCTCAATGGCCGATCGTGCCAGTTTTTCTGCCAAGAGATTACTATGCACTGTCGTTGTTGGTGAAGCGCCGTGCGTAGCCTGCTATGGCTACAAAGACGATTGTTGGTCTCCGGTGTAATGATCTGCGGCGCAATGTTTTTCTATCCTATCCCAGAATGCGAAGCGTGCCTCCGCAGCCGCGGCACCCCTTGCTGCGTGGGTGCAGGCGAACGTCCAGTACGCCGACGTTCTGCACAAGATAGGCCCCTTGGAAGCAGAGCAGGCGGAGCTACAGCGGTGAGTGACACCACTGAGCTTCTTTAGCCACACATTGACAGAGCCTGTTGCATACTTGTGGAGACCACAGTTCAGTATGTTCCCTCCAATAGAGAACAGAGGTAGGTGACGGAAAAGGGGTGCTCGTAAACACATCTGTTGTCCTCGTTTTTCGACGGTACTGCTATCTATGGACTAATGTCAGTACGAGGCAGTTCTGGAAGGACGATGCTGTAAATTTCAAAGCCCGCGCTATCGATTATCTTTTCCAACAACAGTGAGGTCTGCAAATTCGTTTTCAGGAAGCTGTCGGGGGCCGAGCAACGCCTGGGCAAGCTCGGCTCGGCGCTTGCCGGTGTCGACGAGCGGGTGTCCGAGCTGCGCGAGCGACTGGGCGCCTGCACCCGGGAGGCTGCCCGCATCGAGATGGGGCTACGTGAGTCTGATGCGCGGCTGGCCGCGGCCCAGGACCTGCTCGCGCAGCTGGAAGGCGAGCACGCGCGCTGGTCGCGGCGCCTCGGAGCCTTGGAGGCCCAGCCACTGGCCCAGCGCTGTTTGTTGGCCTCGGCGTGCGCTGCCTATTTGGGGGCACTGCCGGCGGCAAGGGAGGAGGCCCGGTCCAAGTTGCTACAGCGCTGGCGCCGAGTTCTGCCCGAGCTGCAGCAGAAGGGCGTGCCGGGCGAGTTGGCGCAGCTCCTCAGTTCTGAGAAGGAGCAGCTTGCTTGGAGGGCTCAGGGCCTGCCTCCCGACCGGCTGTCGATTGAAAATGCCTCCCTACTGCTCTTGCCTGTGCGTCGGCCACGTTTTTCATATTACTCTTCGTATATAATACGCTGCACGGAGGGGCAGTGCCCGTGCCTGGCAGGGATGCACACGTCCCACTATAGTGTATTGTGTGACAAGGAAGTTTATAGCCTGCACAGGAAGGAAAACCGCGTAAATAAATACGCAACCCCCATACAGAGTTTGTAGGCGCGCCACGCTTATGTATTTGCGATGTTTATTTATTTGCGCAGTCGTTCTTCGTCAGCACCAAGTACGCACTAACTAGCCCAACTAGATGTGCGTGTTAGCGCGATCTCACAAATACAACCGCAGTACTGTCTGCGTAGGCTAGGTAAAAGGCTCATGTTGACCTCCGTACCGAAAACTGCGTCCTGAATAGAGGACGTCACACTCGAACTTTACAAGAAGAAACACTCTTGTGCGGGAGTTGCCGTAGCAAAGATTTGATTTTTCATGCAGCTGCCCCAGAGGCCATTCATCATAGACCCGTCGGGACAGGCCAGTCGCTGGCTGCAGTGCCACCTCAAGGAACCACAACTGATCACGCAACAGGTACACCGACTGCGTTTGTTGGCAACTGGCTTCCAGAACACTGTCTTAAAGTTCAACAACAAAGAAGCAAATGTCCTGTCCAAGATTGCACACTAAACGTCACACCTTTTGTTTGTTCTGCAGAACAAGGGTGAGAAAGTGACGGTGTTGCCGATTAGCACTGTAGCCCAAGCGCGATGACATGAGGACGAGTTTATTATGGAGGTAAAAGCGACAGTGAGTCCAACATTGAGCAATGTATCTTACAGGATCCCACGTTCTTAGCAACTCTGGAGCTGTCCGTCCGATTAGGTAAGGCGCTTCTCGTGCAAGACGTGCAGAAGATCGACCCCATCCTGTACCCGTTGCTGAGGAGAGACCTGCTTACTCAGGGTAAGCATTTGTTAAGGCGCACTATGGCGCCGTAACAATGTCTAATGCGCATTCAAGCTACACTCTTGTAGCTCTTGGAACTTTCGAACTTGTAGCTCTTGGAATCTCTGTGGAACTTTCCCAATTTTTTTTGTGTGGTTAAAATACAGAGAATATTCAATTAAAAAAAACAATCTAACACAATAACTACGTCCACACATTATACTTTGATAAACTGCAATAAGACTAATGATATTTGCTCACTTCCTCGTCATGACACACAGTACTTAGATGTTTCATAAAAATGCACTTAATCAACCGTAGATATTGTTTCCCTCTTATATGTTCTCTTTCATCCAGCAACTGCCTTTGACACCTCTGCGAATAGCATGATTGATACCCTGTTGATGTCAGAAGGTTTCATTGTGATACCTACTTCTGCGTTGGCTGTCCAAAATCACTCTGCAAGGATCTTACTTTACAATAATGTAAATTCTAAAAAATTAGGGAACTGCTTCGCACGCACTCAAAAACATTCCCTCCGAACAATGTGCGGAGATCAGATGCCACAGATTACCTCTCTATTTATACATCATTCAATTACCTCTCTATTTAGACATTATTCAATTATCATGAGATCTTGAGGAACACACTGATTGCCAAACACTGTTTACGAGCAAACGTCGTAATTGCATCACCGCAGGCTCACGGCAAGTGGTGCACATTGCGGACAAGGCGGTAGATTACAGCGACGAGTTCCGCCTGTTCCTGTTGAGTCAATGACGCCGAGGCCACGCTTCCTCCATACGCGGCGACGCTGGTTCGCACAATCGACTTTAGTACCACCGAGGCAGGACTCTGCGATCAGGTATGTGATCCGCCTGGCACTTGGGGAGTCTGTCGCGACGTTTTACGATAGCATTCAGCCCGCTTGATTCTCTTTAAGTAAGAGTGGTGGGCTAAGCTAACATTACTTGTGAGCGAAAGTAGAACCTGGTGAAAGCGAACCTTGAAAGTTCTCTTCCCAAAACGAGAGCAAACCAAATGTACTACAACACAAGTGCGGACACCGGAACATTGATGTTCTTCAAAACCGTCATGCATGTTTGTTTAAATATCGCATCTGAACCCTGCAGGAAGAGCAGTTCGACCTTTAGGCGGCAGTACTAGAAGATGAGCAATGCCCGTCCGTGGCATAACACTGAAGCCTTAAGATAACGTCAGCTTATGTTAGCCTAAAACAGAAGCTCTACGCACGTGGAAGTGGTTATATTAGGCCGGCCCCCACGTTTGTCGACCGGCAACGGCGAGAACCAATAGGACGATGTTGGTTCCGTGAAGTACAGTTTGTAGTACGTTAAGCTTGTGTATATCAGAAAATACGCTTACCGGATTTCGCGGACGTCGTATTGTGTGCAGTTGCTGCAAGTGGCACTGCAAGAGGAGCGGCCCGAACTGGAGGAGCGTCGTCAGGCACTGCTTCACGAGGCGGACACTCTGCGGCTGCAGCTGTCTGACCTTGACACGCGCCTCTTGGATCTCCTCCTGTCGGGAGACTTCCTGCACAACCAGGAGCTGCGCCAGGCACTGCAGGCACGAGACCAAACCAAACTTACTGGAGTAGAGAGTACTCTTGACGAACGACGTTCAGTTACCGTGTACTCGGCGTTAAGCCCGTCAAGAAGTTGCCTTGATATTTGCAAGAGACAGGGAGAGGACAGTCGGCGAGGTTAAGTAGGTGCCCGCGCGGTTTTATGCCCTTCACTGGTGGAATAGAATATGGGGCTGAAAGATGCTAGGCAGGTGCCGTCTGCAAGATATGTAGTTCCGCAACAATTTCTCCTTGCTTCAAGGCGCCTAAGCAGGACTTGTAAAAATAGAGAGGAAGAGGGAAAACAGTACACGTGCACACAGGATGAGGAATACACGCAAACGCGCTCTGGCATGTCAGCGCTTCGTTAGGTCTGATCCTCGCTCTCTGTGTTCCTTCTTCACGTTGTCTTTGTTTCATTTATTTACCTCTTTTTGTAACACGCGTGTACCAGTCACTCTACGCGAACGCGCCACACAAACGCCCTTCGTCTTGCAGGAAGCCAAGGCCAGCGGGGCGCGTGCAGAGACGTCTCTCGCCGAGGCGCAGAGGCTGCAGGCATCCTTGGAAAAAGAACGAGCCGTGTACGAGCCCGTTGCGAGGCTCGGAGCACGCCTTGTGGGTCTGCTCGATCCCATGGCGCGACTTGGACATACGTACCGGTGGGGCATGGCTGGACTGGTTGACCTCTTTCGGCGAGCATTGCGTCAGCAGGTGGGAAGAAGCCCTAAGAGTTCTCACTATCGATTCCTCCACCCTCACCTTACAACAGCGAGATTCAGTTATCGTTTACCTACCTCCGTAAAGCGTCTCTTAGTTTCAAAGTTGTTCGGTGTATGCCCAGTAATGCAAAAGAACACCGATTGGTCTGCTGGTTCAATGCAGTTGCAACTGGAGGTTGCGACGAAAGACCTTAATCCCATAATCGATGTAAAACAATTATATGATGGATGTTTTGAGTTATATCTGACTTTCTAATAACTCTCTTGGAAGTGACCAGAACTGTGAGAACAAACGTGCCGTGATCTAGACAACTGCGTTTCTTGACTCGAGCACATGACGAGCACTAAGAGCAAGTGAAAACCAATTTGGCTCAAGGAGCTTACGAGATTGTTTTAGGCAGGCAAATAACATTGGCAAGTTCTAGGCTTTTAGATGTCCAAAATATCGTTAAATATTCCGCTCATCTGCCTCTTCCATCGCAGTCACAACTTACAATGCAGCCATTCATAGTTAGGATACGACTGTCAATATGTTTCCTGTGGTATTTTCAGGGAAGTAATGGCAAGAAGAAGGACTTGAAACTGGTAGAACGAACGTTGGTGCACCTTGTATACGAGCACGCCGCGAGGTCTCTGTTCAAGAAGGACCACTTGACATTCGCCCTTCATCTGATACATGGTCTGCGTCCTGACCTCTTCAGAGAGAACGTGAGTATTCCCGCCACGCGGGACTTTCGTATTACTCCGGTATGAAAAAATCGTGCATCAGACACTGCTACAGGTGACACGCACGGAGCGGAGCAGAACACCGATGCGCATCTGTCCCGCACATATCAATGCGCCAGAGGGATTCCATCGTTATCAACGTTATCCAGTAACAGCATGATTGACTGTAGTGTCGTGTATCATGCATTTGGAGTTCAGTGAAAGCATCCTACTCACGCTCTCTACTCACGCTACTGATTTTGAAAGACCGAGCATATAAGATGTTTGCAGTGCAAAGCACCCGTGTGCAGAAAAAAAAATAGCAATGCCCTTCCCCGCTTTTTTTTACTCCATGTGGTGATATCGAGTAGGTCGAATATTTCATCTTGCTATGCCCACAGTTCGACGTGAGAAAAAATACGAAAAAATAAACGGTGGTCCGTAGCCTTAAAAAAACGGTTTTTTGCACTCGAGCTTCTGCGAAGACTTGTTTCTTGAAAGCTACGCAGCAGTGAGGGAGGCGGGTCATCGTCTGCCCATTGCCTTTCTTCGAGACGCGGGGATCATCAACGATTAGTGATACTCTCTTCTCAACCAACTCAAGCAAGGTTCGAGCGCAATAATTGCGGGCTATGTAGGCCAAGCCAAAGCGGTTTGCTGCGACATCGTCGCCACGACCTATAAAACACGGACACGGAGACGTTGAGAAAAAAAAAATGCTGCAGTCGAACGAGAAAACTTATATAAACAGAATAGCCCATTAAATAATTAGTGTTTTATTGGTTCACAATGAGTCACCAAGAGAACCATGAACCATCCGTACAGGGTCCGCTGCTGAACTTTTCCAAAAACATCTGGATGTAGTCCACGAAGAAGTAGCTGCTGCTCAAGCGAGTTCAGCAGTCATTTCAGTACTGGAAACAAACAGCCAAAGTGCTTCCATCAATATTTTTCTGCTCCTGTAAGACTTTTACTACGCATGAATTTTTGGCATGAGAAGTAACGCGTGGAATGCATGCATGGCATATGTGTAGCGATTACTATACAAACAAAATGCTTCCCTTTTTCTACCTTACTTGTTATATAGGGTCTCTTATCCGTCTGCCTAGCCAGGTGAGTTTTCTTTATTGTGACGTTCCGAGTGATCATGCGTATTGCCGGACCTCTGCCTTTGCGTATCGCAGCCGTTGTTTTGCAAACTGTTTAACTACCCGAGCGCGGAACAATGGCCGCGGACCATTGCATTTTAGATTCTGTTTTTGCATCCGCAACTAGGAATGGGAGTCGCTCACGGGGACTCTGGTGAAGGACGCCGCACAGCACACAGAGCAACGACCCAGCTGGCTGATCGAGGACCGGTCGGCCGCCCTGTCTCAACTGAAGGTTCGTGCTCCTTGCAAACGCGCGAATCAAGCTGCGTTGGACAATGCGCGCGTACGCATGCTGTAACACCAGACATCACCTCGGCTTTACGACAGCGCTGCAGCGCGTACAGGAACTATGCATGGACGTCCCCATGACATTCGGCGCTGTCGCTGAACTTGCGGCTTACTGCAAGTTAGACGACCGTATTGTTGCATAACGAGCAAAAGCGCTTCGCGTCGCTTCTTTTTCTCCTGCGGTTGTTCAGTTCGGCTTCACCTTACACGGTAAAGCAGCGCGGGAAGAAAGATTTACAGGAGGAGTACGAGAATTCAAGGGACACTAAAAAGAGACACTATGAATCACTTTGGATTGACAGATTATTATTTCAGAACTCTATTGTGATTGATTTCGCCACCACCGGTTGAGTATTAAAAGAGAAAACGAAGGGTAATGTTTTGTTTTTGAATTTCGCGCCGAAGCCTAGGCATCCGAAAGTAAGCATGACGTCACGGATTTCATACTGTTTCCTTCGGATTTTGGCCGCGTTAGCTCAATGAAATTTGACGAAATTTGATGCCCCTCTACAACACAACTCGATTCACTTTTAGCGGAAAATAATTTTGGGCGCCGCGGCGGGCATCTTCAAAATCTATGACGTCGCAGCGAGTTGGTGCGGTAATGTGAAGGTTGCGTCGCCACGTGTATTTTCCTTTCTGTACGTTTTCTCGCTAACTAAGCGTTCTATCGCGGCAAGAGTGGTGCTGTTGGTATTGCGAAAAGATATTTTAGCGATACGCGAGAAATAGTTTCTGTCTCTAGTGTCCCTTTAAAGGAACACTAATGTTCCGATCTTTCATGATGATGATGACGGTTTGTATGTGAGTAGATCACAAAAGATTTCGTCTTGCAAAAAAGTCTAGAAGCTGCTCTTAAAAAAAGCTGAATTTTTCAAATGTAGCACATCTAAAGACTTCCGAGGTAGAGCGTCAGTTCAGAGTTTCGGCGCAGATCACTCTGGGCCCGGAACTGTGGTCCGCGCTTCGTCTGGAAGAGGCCTCTTTGTGGCAACCGTTCGCCCGGAGTGGCCGCTGCGAGGAGCAACTGCCCGAGCATGCAACGCGTTGCCTGAGCCCGTTCCAGCAGGCGCTCTTGGTGCAGTGCCTTCGACCCGACCGGGCACTCTCGGCGTTGGGCCGCTTCGCCTGCCGCGCTCTCGGTGAGCATGCCTGGGGCAAGTTAATTCGGGACCATAAGAAACTGTACATAGAAAGAAAAAGGATAGGCGTAAGGTTTAGGGATAGAAAGAGAGAAGAGGGTATCAGAAAACAAACTTGGCTATGTGACATCCTCGTTACTGTTAAAGAGAGGAAAGTGGATCAGGACTGGTCACGTAATGTGGAGGACAGGTAACCGGCGGTCCGTGAGAACGACGGAATGGATGCCAAGGGACGGGAAGCACAGCCGAGGCAGCCGTGGCAAGCAAAATATTAGATGCGTAAATATTCGCAGGCGTAAAATGGAATCAGCTAGCGCAGGACAAGGCAGAATGGAGATTAATGAAAGCGTAGACATAAATTCGGTAGACACAAATGAGAGTGATGGTGATGATGACAAAGACTGATGACGATGGCGGGGGTGATGACGATGATGATGACGTCATCACGAAAGAATACGCCTGAAAGTGCGACCAAATGCTTATCAGAAGTGGTGCTGCCAACAGGAAACAGCGAAACTTACGTAGGTCTGTACTATGCGCTACAAAAGAAGAGAGAGAGATGGAAAGAGGCCGGAAGATTAAACAGGTACACATACGGCTTGCTACCCTGCACTGGTGTTAAGGAATAAAAGGGTGAAGACAGAGAGGGAGAGCACCAACCTCGCGCACACCTCAAGGTACACGTCTAGTTTACAAGCGGTCGCGGAGACCTGTCGACTTCAGCTAGACTGCCTTCGTGCTTTATGGACCATCTAGGCAAACATATTGCTGGTACCCAATGTCTTGGCTTTCGGCCCGCTGGTAGTGCGTTTTACTGGCTGCGGACTTGACTACATGGTTGAACGCTCGATCGCTTCTTCCCAGATTCGACCCAGATTCGACTTCTGGTTTGGGTAACCTTTTCTTTTTTTTTTTTTTTTCGTTTACGGTTGTCATCCCGCCTACAGGTGCGTTCAAAGGAGCAAGGTAACGCAGCGATAAACATATACGCGCCTTTAGATACGTACGAAATTAAAATAAAGCGACCGCTGTGCCCCATTGATCTTGGTTCCGAACTGCGAATAAATACATATTAACTGGCCTTTCGCAGGATTACAAGGTCTGAATCCCGGCGCTGTGCCCTTACAGCGACTGCTGCAAGACGAAAGAAGTCCGCTCCTGCTCGTTACGGCTCCTGGAGCGGACCCCGGACAAGAGCTCCGTGATGCCGCTCAAGGAAGACTACAACAGGTGCGACCTGCTGACCACAGAACAAACACAAAACAATAGAACATATGTATATTGTCACTAGCGGAATATATTCCGAAACGCGTAACGATTGCAGTTTACACATCCTAAACTACACAATACAACGTTAGGTGGTTCGAATAAAAATTTAAAAAAAAACACTCGTTAATCTACGATAAAATCAAATCAAAATCAAATTTCGCCGGAAAACGTGACATCATGGAATAAAATCATAAGTAGAATGCGGGAGAAAGTACCCTTTGTACCGATTTCAAAGTTCGGATGACTGGTAATTAAGCAGCAGGTCTATTGCAGCTAGGTTGCAAACCGGCCTCGTGGTTGCAATGGCGACGATCGACGCCCTCTTCCACGTCCTCCAGCTATTTGCTTGCCATGTCCGACCCCAATTTCCGAGGCAGGCTGCTGCGGGCATCCGGAGAGCAAACTAACACGCCTCACGAGTCCTGCTTCCTGGGCGCTCGGGAGATGAATAACGAATTCCCGAAGCATCTTCTGACGACGAGCTCGCTTTATCGTGGGCCGACTTTCTGTGCCGATCCCAGAGTTCGGAGTACCTGAGCGCGCTGGCGGCGGGAGGAACGTCAGTACGCCTCCCAGGCGCTCGAGAGACGAGCAAGGACCTTCGCGGCGTACTGTTACCATGAGCTCGTCTTGTCTCAGGCCGACCTTGCCGATCTCCGAGTTCCAAGTACCCGAGCGCACCGGCAGCAGGAAGAACGTCGGCACGTACGGGGGCTGGGGAGACGACCGATGATGACCCTCGTCGCGTCCTCTTGCGACGACTTCAGTTCAGTTCAGTTCAGTTTATTATTCTTTCAAAATACAAAGTTCATAGTAGTAGTATGCAGACTTCAACGACTTCGTGTTGCCCTAGGCGGACCTTCTGCGCGCCGACCATGGCATCCACAGGGCAGGCCGGCATGACCTCCGGGGTGTTGTTGTTGTTGTTGTTGTTGTTGTTGTTGTTGTTGTTGTTGTTGTTGTTGTTGTTGTTGTTGTTGTTGTTGTTGTTGTTGTTGTTGTTGTTGTTGTCAATTCTGGCACATACCCACCCTGGGCAATATGTCAGAAGTTGAAAGACTTAACCCTGAGGTACAATGAAATACCAATCGGAATCGAATAATAAGGATGAAATTAACGGCGAATAGTGCTATTCTCTTCACGCGAAACGTGCTCGCGCTTTCTTCTTCAAGAGCTCTCCGGGCGACCGGTGCACCACCACAATCACACAACTCAGTTTGCTTTAATATGCCTGCGATGGAGGCGAAAATGCCAGAAACCCGTGCACTGTGCGTTGTCAGTGCACGTTGGAGAACCCCAGATGGCCAAAATTTCCGTAGTCCTCCACTACGACGTTCCTCTTCTATCTCAGTCCTCTTCCCCTTCCCGCTTAGCCGTGCTCCCGACATGGGTTGCAGAAATTAGCGTCCTTTCCTTAACCGAACTACAATCATCAATCATTATATGCCTGTTATGAAGAGGCAGAGATGCCGGGCTAAAGCGACAACCTCCAATGAAAAAAATTACAGCCGAAACCACCAAACGATTATGTGCCTGTTGACATGCTGCTCCTAGCGGGTATATGCATGCAGTTTATGGAAAAACTAGCATGTCAGAAAGGAAAGCAGAAGCAATTGTGTCATCACAGTCTCATTTCATACAAATGTGACTATGGCAAAATGACTTTTGTGATGTAGCGACGCCCGAACCGGACCGGTATTTACTGCTTTTGAAACGTGTCAGTTCAATGCCGTTTTAAAAACAGTGTACTCCTTTGTAATTTATATTTGTATTCCTTTTGCGGAACGAGGCTCTGGCTGTTTTGATAATTTGACTGCATGTTTAAATGCTACGGAGCTCGGCCACTTACTGGGTAGTTTGATTGCTCGCTGTCACAAGGACTTCAGTTTCCTGTTTCCATCGGCCATCACTTCGTGGTTGCAATTCATACCACGGTCTGGCGCAGGTCTTTCTCGGCCGAGGAGCGCAGCAGCAACAGGCAGCCCAGGATGCATTGCGACGTTACTCCCAAACGAACACCTGGTTGTGGTTGGCCAATCTCCATCTGGCCACACAGTGGCTACCTTTTCTGGCACAGGTATGTGCGAATTCTGGCAGTGCGTGCGTTCTTTTAGTTTTTAGCTTGATAAAGAATTGAACCAGTACGCGTTATTCATTAGAATACGTAATAACACAAGATTACTCGCGTAGCGTACAGGGACTAAAGGTCCATGCCAAACTTCAACAGTCGAAGTCCAGCGCGGTCTTGCGTTCTTCCGTTAGTCCCCTTCTGTTGGGCTAATATTCATGTTCTGTATTATGATCGTTACAAGCGGAAGTTTCTATCTTAATCGTAACAGTTCGCTCTACGAGACTGCAAGGACGTTACAAGACTACAAAGACGATTAAAAGGAGATTGCTTTATCTCTGCGAAAACAGTAATTTACTTACCCAAGCACGGGATGAACGCAAAGTGCTATCACTGCAGGCAATATTCGAGGCAATTTGAAAAGCGTTGCATTGAAGGATAAAGCTAAATGCCAGGAGAGTTTAGTAGCTAACAGAATATCGGTAACATTTTTTTTTATTTGAACGCCAACTATAACTGCCTCTATAAAGTAAAGAATTAAGTCATCGCACATCTTGGCTTTAAGAGTATTCACAAAGCAGTACATGCATGAAGTATAAGATGGTAATGCAAGCAAAATAAAACGGGCTGCCGTTTACACAACGCAGGAGTTGACTCGACTGGAGAGACACTCGGACTTTCGACTCTGCCTGAGCGCGGAGCCGCACCCAGCCATCCCGAGCGCGTTGCTGAAGACCTGCCTCACTGTCGTGTACGAGGCACGTACTTTCGCATTCTGTATTCCCTTTAACTTGCGTCGCACTCTTTAAGCTGTTCCTGCTGCACCCCGTCTGGTAACACGTATGCCATGCCTTTAAGAAAATGGTTTTCTTAAGCTTACAATATATCGTATCGTCACAATGGCGTGCGATGTCTATGCCGCAATTCTATGCTGTATTCATTGCACCACGCATATAAATGTAATTTTAAATGAATGCTTGCAGTACTTGGCTCTCTTTTTTTCTTCATCTGATTACATCGTGTAGATAAGATATCTTCAGCTTCATTGTCTCCTATCATACCCTTAACGGTTCCATTCCGAACCGTGTGCGCAGCCACCAGCCGGAGTGCGCCGGAGCATGCGGCGCACCTACGATGCTTGGGGCCCCTCCGCGCTCAACGGCGTCAGCCTCCTCTGCGCACAGGCCCACTTCGCGCTCGCCTGGTTGCATGCAATCCTGCAGGAGCGGCTGTCGTACGTGCCCCAGGTGCAGACTTTTTTTCTTATTTATGTGCTAAAGTTGACCGATTGATTTATTTTATCTTCACGTGGCAACAACAACGAAACAACAACAAAATGAAGGACGTGTAGACGCAAAAATGCGGGAAAATTTTGTCGCACGAGGCTCACTAAAGTGAAAAGCGATATTTCTCGTGTTAATAAACTACCTTTTCACAGTGCAGAAAGCATGAGTGTTGTGAGAAGAAGATGCTTGATAAGGTAGAAAACGCGCTCAAGAAGATCAGTGTCACCAGCGTAATTAAAACTATGACGTTTATTTTCTCTAGTAATGCAGAGCGGAATATGGTGAAATTAACGGCAGCACAATTCCCGAAATGTAATTTATTAGTCTAAACATCATCACTGTTTCACTTTAGTGTCCCTGCAATAAACGATACTTAAACGTCAACATTTGAGGTCAACAAGCTATCAACATTTGATAGCTTTCCCTGCGCACACGTGGAAGCGTGGTCGCAGCGACCGGGAATCGAACCCGTGACCTACAGAAGAGCCACAGAAAAGAAGGGCGTTTTTATAAGCTCACCAGAGTATGCGGTGACAACTTGCGCTCATATACGAACTTCAAGCTCGCTATCACGCTCCATATATCGACAACACAAACGAACAACGCAGAAGTGTAGCTCTAGCTTCTCGGTTATGCCGATACCACCCATTATGGCTTCGCTTCACGAGCTGTCGACAGAGACTCCGCCCAGCTGAAACCGTGAGCGTGCAGGTGTAAACGTCGGCCACATCCATTAAGAGCTCCAGCGAGCAGCAACGCCCACCTGCCTATAGTGGTCCCGGGCTATAATCGATAGATTTGCATCGTGCATGTGCTCCTTAACGTGGTCGATGGCTTGTCTGGCCCTGAAGGCACGCTAGAATTGCTTCTCACAGCGAACTGCAAACAACTAAAAAGTGTTGCTTCCAAGCGGATTATTTATTTAGAAATCCGTGCGTGTAGTGCACGTTAAAGAACCCCAGGTGGTCGAAATTTCCGGAGACCTCCACTACGCCGTCTCTCATAATTACAGCTGGTTTTGGGACGTTAAACCCTATAAATCATGAACTAGCTTCCGAAGAATCTCCGTACTCGCATGTGAGCGTTAGTTCAAATAGACCAGCGACCAGCGCACAGCATAATCCTCTGAAAGCTACCTCCGAATATTTCCATTCCACAATACTTAATATCACTTAGCGTAGCAGCAATGTGCAAAGAAAACTCGACACTCCTTCGACTGTACCAGGCGCTCAATATAGACGATTGTCGGAAGATGTTGGGATTGCGGTCGGCGTGGGTTATAAAATGTAATGAACACCGCACTCTCTCACGCCTAATTTTAAGTATCGTACTCATGAACTCGGCCTAACACGCGAGAACACCTCAACGACGGAGACAGGGACAAAGTCGAGACGTAAACTGTACGGGCAGTCACATATGAGAGAATGTAAGCAAGTGCTACGGTTACAAGATATCTTCGCCAACCTTACCAACCGTCATCGTTAGAACACCAGTTACTGCAGGATGAAAGGCTTTTTCCAGTGTTTCTGAACTTCCCCGGTTTTGAGAACTACCCATGATATTTCACATTTTAAATGAATAATGCACATACCGACGCACACTTGTCAAACGACTACGCATTTATCATAAAGACAGACGCAAGGGTTTTATTAACACTAAGAACGAAAAGACATGGACAGTGAGAAGAATGAATCATACAAGGCGCCTATGTCCATTTCTTTCAGACCTTACATGTCCATGTCATTACGTGTTTCACCTTGCCTTGATACGGTGCCGTACAAACTATAGGTGAGATCCATGCATACAAAGGCTTTATTGTGTTCACCGCCTTTGTTGTCATTGCGCTGGAAGTATAGATACCTAGAATTTACGCATTTCTGGCTCAGCAGTGCACATTTAATGCGCACATAAAGCGACAAGACATGGCTCGTGAAAGTGGCAGCCAATGGTTCAAAGGAAGCCCGACATTTCACAGGGTTGGACCAAGCGCTACGAGTTCAGCGAGGCTGACCTACGCGCCGGCGCGGATGCCGTGCGGAGACTGTGCGGCCGCAGCGGCGGAGCTGTCGGTCCTGGTCCCTGGGAGACACTGCGCGGCCTGTTCGAGCTGTCCGTGTACGGGGCCCACCTGGACGACCCGTTCGACAGGCGGGTACTGGGCGCCTATGTGCGCCAGTGTTTCGACCACAGCGCGCTGCCGGGTAGCGATCGTAAGGAGCCGGCACCGCTCGCCCAAGGAGTACGCGTGCCCACGTCAACCAGCCTGCAGGTGCCTTACTCAAACACCGATATATACGTAGTTTGTGGTTTGCACTGGATTTATGTTATTGCAATAGCAAATATGTGTGACACTTAGGTGCGTTCGTGCCATCAGCATTCATTCTTTATTTCTCCCTTTCTGCACAAAGAACAGAAAATGGAGCAAAGGCAAAAGGCTTGTAGCCCGACAAAAGGCCTTTGCTCCAATACAGTGCGGCACGCAGGCCATAACATATACTAGAAAAAGAAGGAACAACAGAAAATTACGTATACAGAGTAATGTAGCGTTACGTTACTCTGTATACGTAATGTGTATATCTAACAACGCTTCCGTATTATATACGTATATAATACAGAAGCGTCATTAGATATACACATATATACATAATACCCAGCATGCCATCCTGGGTGCAACGTATGGCGCATGCGCTCACGAGCGTAGGCAAGACTGGTGCATTGAACCACGCACAAGATCGACCGCGTTTAGGAGGCGCGGTGCAGTGAAATGGGAAATGCCGCGGCGTAAAAGGAGGATCCATATTGGGACAAGCGCGCTCCCACGTCTATCTGTCTGAAAAACGCTACACACAGGCATTGTTACCACAGTAGCCTGTGCACATCCAGTGTATGAATCTGCGCTGTTGGGGCAGCGAGACAACGAATGCGTTTAGTTAGTTTACAATGCCGAAGGTTTGTAATGACCGCAGTTTACGATGTCCACAATGTTATGGGCCTTATTTCCTGTGATGTTCTTACTGTAGCAGTCGATGCCTCGCCTTTCGAGCAAAGCTGCAAACGATCTGACTGCAGTGCGAAGTATACATTCCTGCTGACGCAGGCACACATCCAGCTTATCGACCAACTGCCTGACGAAGATCCCGGTGGCTATCTAGGATTGGCGGCCAACGTGGAGGGATCTGTACAGCGGCTCGGTGCCTTGTCCCTGGTCGCCGAGTTGCGTAGGTTACAGGCTGGCACAGGTGGCTCTCGGCAGGCTGCGGGATTGGATCAGCTGGCACCGCTGCTAAGCCTCTGGAAGAGTTTGCACCAGGTATGTGATACTGGGATAGATGTACGCTGTCACGCCAAGGAGGATAACAGGCGTACTTTTGCCAAAGTAGAAACCTGGCGTAAAAGGCGAGGGCTGCGATGCGGGATCGTTGATGAACCGTCAGAATAACCCCGATGTAGCGCGAAACGGCACGCCAACAAGAGAAGGTACGACTAGGGTGCGGTCTTTCTATATGTGCGTTCCGTTGCCCGCATGTCGTTTCGCGGTATATCAAGGTTGTTCTGGTGTAAAAGGGCGCAAGTACGGAATACGTAGATGTTAACTCTTATAAATCTTTAAGAAATCGGATAAGTCGATGTTATAGTTATGCTCCTCTTCATGTTCAGGAAATTAATGAAACTGTAAGGCAGCTGTTGATAGCACACGCACATAGTAACTTCGGTTTTTTGCGGCGCCTGTCGCGCAACTGCTGTCCCTCTGTGTGCCAGCGACATACGCAGGAACACGCAATGGATCGCACGTGTGCGTAGTTCACAGTGTTTCATTTTCACTGCCTTGGCGGCTTGGCCGTTTGGTGCGCCGTTCTCAACGACACATCCTATCACGTGCGTCATGATGAGTACTGTGGCATGTGCCACAGTGCTCATTGAAAATTCGGTATATTCCAGACGGTATCGGGATTTCAGAGACGTAAGCTGAAAACACGAGTATCTGCATTGAATATGGCCAGATTGGCCAGCGCGTTCCGCATTTTACAGCTAGCTACCTGGCCGCGCGCGTGTGTGTGTGTCTGTGTGTGTGTGTGTAAGCCTAAACACTTATCAGTACCTCCTCTTGAGAGCGAGAATGGGAGCTGAAGCGTATACGACGAAATCATTGCTGTCGGGGCAATCGATTTCATAGTGGGGCGGGCTTTAGGGCGGTTTGCAGGCGCCGTCGACCGGTGAAGGCGATGAAGAGGAGGAAGACGCCGTGGCCAGTTTCCTGCGCCAGGAGCGCGCGCACGCAGCCAAGCTGGTACACGAGGTGCACTCTACCCTGGCCGCCGTGAGCCGGGCTCTACGACACGCGAGCAGCTCACTACCGGAAGCCGCCTCGGCGCTGACCAACCACTCGGTGAGCGATGGCTGCGGCTTCGCTGTCTCGCCTTCGCTGTGTGCATGACTATACAGCCTTTGGCACACATAGCACGCTCGGCTGAATTCTTTATCGGAAATAAACCGAAGTGGACTCGACTGCGCTCGCGGTTGTAGAAGACTGACGCGTTCTTTTCGACTCTGCACAGAGCCCGAAAGAACGCGTTATCAGGTTCAAGGCGTGCACGACATAGACAGCACAGAGTGTTGAACGTCCGCGCCGTCACGGAAACACGTTCGCTAAACAAATGCCCTGCTGGGCCATTGCCAGATAGAGAACAAGCATTGCTTATAATTTCATTATTTAACCAACATATAGTAGCACTAGGCAACATTAACGGGTACTCGCCGACATTTTCCGTTATTTTAGGCAACATTAGCTTGTAAAGTACGATTAGTTGCTGCGGCAGGTGTACTGGTCGCCATTGCGTATCATTCAGCAAGAACGCGACAATGTCGGATATATATACTTGAAATTCTATGTATTCTTATGGATAGTCCCGCATTACTTTAGGAACAGACGTACGCATGCTTATCCACGAGGAGTAGCTTTATAGAGCTTACATACAACAGCATCCTTGCCCATCAAACGAGTGTGGTGAACAAGAGCGCTGGCCGTACACACCTACGTGTACAAGCACAGCCAAACTTCGCCTGTAAATGTGCCTTCACTGGGGTAACACACTCTTTGCTACAAAGCCACACTTACAGGCAAAATATGCTTTTTTTTTTTTTTTTTTGATGAGGTCAGGAACGGCTTCAAAACGTAAAACCCGAGCAATACCTCATCATGAAAGCGGTGTCGTCCAAGAAATAACCCTGGAACAATTTTTTATGTCGTATGAACAGAAATGGAAAGAGTACTCTCAGGCTGTCGAAGTGCGTACCTCGGGCCTCATATCTACAGTACACTCTCAAGAGCCATTCTTGTGACCGCTTCAACGAGTAAAGTGAGGTAGCACGATTGTAAAGCGTGTCCATAAAAAGTGGGAACAACATGGAATGCTAATAAACGTGTATCAGCTACTGGCACATTTCGATAATCTTTGCAACCACCATATCCTGCCACCGCATTGGTGTGAGCCTGGGAATATGACTTGCAGGCATACGGTCCACTAGATCAACTTGTGCGTGTGTCCATGCCCATGTTCAGCAAGATGAAATGATGGTTTCCTTGTCTTGCACGCGCTAAATGACCATGCAAGAGAAGGCTTGCCGAGTCTCCGCTGGGATTCTGACGACAATTTTGTTGAGTTGTGTTATCTTTACGTGGACTCCTTCCTGTGAATTTCCTTGTACTCCGTTGCCACAGATTGTACTTAAGGATGAAATAGCAGTTGCTCGCTGATATGGCTTGGCCAAAATGTTACCTATTTCTCAGATACTGCTGAATGCGTGCTTTTTAGAAGGCTATGTGCAATGCAGGTACCCGACACATGGCTGTCACTGTGGTCGGGAGGCCGGCAGTGGGTGCCCGAGGCATACCTTCGGGCTGTAGCAGGCCGTGCACGTGCTTTGGCCCAGTGGCACTTTGGCCAAGGCCAGCAGCTGTACCTGGGCCAGCTCTTACGACCGGGAGCCTTCCTCAGTGCCTGGCGCCAGCAGACTGCTCGGTATGGTTTGGGCATTTACGAACAGGCACATATGGTGCACTGGATGGTTCCATAATGAAGATCACATCAGCAAGGTATTACACGCGTGTTTCGTGAAGGGAGCAGGATGACAGAGACAGAGTGAGTCCGCGAGCAAACGCGCGTTAATGACATTTTAGTGAAAATCAAAAGAAATCGCTATGGGCAACGCAGAGGGCAAGACATCCGAAAGTCATTAGGGGCAGCAGAATGGATCCCAAGAGAAGGCAAGCATGGGAGGGGCTGACAGAAAATTGAATGGGAAGAGCAGCTCAAGAAGTTTGCTGGGATAACGCCACAGTTAGCATGGGACCAGGTTAATTGAAAAAAAAATGTGGGAGAGGCCTTTGCCCTGAAGCGGATGCAGGCATAGGTTGATGACAATGATAGATGTTGCAATAACATCCAAACATTAGGATGCAGTGCGCACTCTTGACGCAACCAGCCTCCAAGCTAAGTAGTCATCAAAACTTGTGCCCCAACACGGCCCAAGTACTTAGCGCAGTGCCTGTACTCCTCCTCCTTCCCCCTCCCCTTTCCCACTGCTTTGAGATGTTAGTCGAACTCCATGAATGACCAACACATTTTATCAGCATCCAGGCACACGTAGCCAGCATACAGTGGTGTATGTATGCATATATGTGGCAATGATATACAGCACATAGAGAAATAAACAATGTGCTATTGTTCACTACCTCTGTATTTTTGCCCTACCATGCTAATATCCCATGGACAATGTTGTACCACTCCGTCTGGGGGATGGTTGGCGCACACGCCGAGAAAGGAGCAACTTATTATACTGACTATTCGACTGCCCCTCCTCCGACAATCGTCATGTCCGGTAGCTATGCACATTTCTGTAAAAGGTTCATTAACAATTACTTTCTGCAATGCTACACCCCAATGTGGCAATTCCCATCCCCTTTTCTTTTTTAATTTCCAGGATGGCTGCCCTCACAGTGTAATGCAGAAATACTATGAATGCAAACCTTGATTATTAAGGAAGCCAAGTAATGTTCTGTAATAGTAATTAAGCATGAACTGCTTATGGAAGGTAGCATGCTGCTCATAGCTTGTTGGAATTGTCTTTTCAGTAGGACAAGGACCTTGAGTCTCTTACAGCTGGTTGTATGCCTGACGATTACCCATCAAGTGCATGTACCAATCGCACACAGGCAAACAGGCCTGGCTGTGGATGAGCTTCAGTTGGAAGCGTGGTGGGAGGCAGGAGAGGACAGGCCTCCCCTCTGGGCAACCCTGGTGGGTCTGCAATGCGAGGGGGGCCTTCTAGAGGACACACGACTTCGCCCCTGCCGTCCTGGTGCCCCCAGCGTCCTACCTGTGCCTCCATGCTCTGCCGCATGGATGCGCAAGGCAAGTGCTGCTTTTGTTAAAATAATAGCATGAATAAAAAAATCAAATGAACCAGCACGGGATGCTGGAAACACACTCCTATACATAGCAATGATGCTATTTATAAAACCAGGCGCTAAACATTATGATATTCAGGGAGTAATGTAATATTATGATACCAATCAAGAAAGTGCTGCTTTGCAGACTATGGCAATATGCACATGTGATTCTTTCATTAGCCCAATATGTTGCAGAATTGCCCGCATCTTGAAGGCATTGCTCATGATTCAATAGGTTTCTACATTGCTCTAAACAGATGGTGAGAGAGCCATTGACTTGTGTTATGTTATGTAGTTCATGCATGTCTACTTATGGCTGCCAAATCCAACCAAGTAGTATTGCATAGCACCACACCATGCAAAATACATCACAAAAGTTATTCTAAGAGCAATTGCTGCTGCAAAACTAGCACCGTATTAGAGCCATTACTGTACAGCCGTAGCTATATTTCAACAGGAATATTTTACACTACTCCAACACCCCTCTGCTTATGCTGGCAGAAAGCTCCATTAACCACTTCAGTGCTACCATAGTGTTCAGCAGCAGTTTTCCCAAAGCAGTTCTAATCTGTAATAATCGTTTCAATTTCGCATTTTATTTAGAGAAGAAACTCTGGCTTTATAGCAGCTCTATGTGAAAATCCTCATACTCAACATTCATACTCTGTAGACTCTGCAGAGCTCTTCCTGCATCCTGTATGTGATGGCAGGATTGGCAGCACATTTCACGAGTGCAAAGTTGGCAACATGTGTCATCATACACCTTTTTTTTTAACCTTGCAAAATGAGCATCTAATATTTTCACTGTTGTGCAGTAAAAAAAATGACTACTAATACTTGGGTTATGTGCAGGGCACCCGGAAACGCTCTGGAGGCTCAGTGGTAAGCCTGGCAGTATACACCAACACAGAACGGCAAGAGCTGGTTGCCAGTCTGTCTGTGCCTTGTGAAGGGAGCCCACAACAGTGGCTGCTCAGCGGTGCTGCCCTTTTCCTATCCACACTAGACTAGGAAAAACTATTGCCGAAAAGAAAAATAACTTATTTTACAAATGTGAAATAAATGTTATTTATAGCAACTGCAGTTGCTCAAGTGCCTCTGTGATGACTTCCATGATGTTTTAGACAGTCAACTAAACGCTTGTAGTACATCCAACTTACCTAATTAAACCTACCACTGAGTGGCATAAGCAGTTAGAACATGCCGTAATATCGAGGCACCCTAGTTAAAGAACAGCAGTGGCATGTGTTTTTTACAAGTAAAAAGAAAAGTGATCATGTAGATGAGTATACAACATGTGTATACAACATGAAATAAAGATCATGTTCATGGTGAGCAGAGAACATTCACCAAAAAAACGCATAAAAAGGCATTTTGTGTGCTGTGCATCAATTAGATAAAAGAACAAAAAGCTGAAGGAGCTGGTATATTGGAAAGTATGGGTGAGCTGGCAAGTTCAAACAAGGAATGGGCAGCACATCAGACAAAGAGGGCAAGCCATATGACAGCAGTGGCTGAAAAATATAAGACAGCTAGAGGAAGAATGCTCACGTGTTCATATCTCTGTCCCCATATCAGGGTTTGCTGACCATTTTACAAGAGGTATGAATGCTGTCACGTGAAAGCTGCAAACTGGCATGCTTGATGCCGTTTTTTGGGGCTAGGTATTTCCTTAATGTGCTGTGCTGCAGATGCACAGCCCTTGCCGCACCCATCAATGCTCCACTCATGCTAGCTATGAACACTGCCGCAGTAAACCAATGACGTGCACATGTTCCAACAACTCTCTTGTTGCAACCATGCTAAGAATAGGGTCAAATGTATCAGCAAGCAAACATTATTCCAGTCTTCAGAAGTTCTGTTTGTACACATAGTAAATATTTATTATAATGGATGGAACAGGATCTGCAAGAAGTTTTGATGTAGACTGTAATCTAGTAAAACAGGACGCGCCATATATTCAGTCCCAGCCGTGCAAGACAGGGCAGCAATAGGAAAAGGACGCCTGCCTTATCAAAGGCAATCTTCATCTTTTTGTTCACATAAGAAGGTCAATAATCCACCATTAGTTGTTGCTGGATACAACAAGCACTGCTTCCAGTTATGCAGGCATTGTGTAAATCTCTAGTCACTGGTGCTGCATTCAATATTGCTGCACTTCCAAAACACCTTAAAGCTGCATATGTGACCTTGCCATTTGTGACTGGAGCAATAATGGCTGCGACTGCATCAGCAAGAGAAAAACAAGATGAAGTACAGAGAATCATCTCCAGGGTCCTCTTCAACCACTTTGTGTACACTTACTCTAGAAGATGCTGTCAAAGCTGAACAGGACTAAAGCTTTCATATTAAACAGCTGCACGCCCAACTTAGCACAGTGAATACCACAGCCCATGTGCATCATTGCATGCCGAAAATACAGTGGCTGCACAAACCAAAAGTGGTCTTCTCCCTGGCGCATAAAGGAATGATCAACTACCCAGGTCTTATGCCTTGGCTTTGCCCTCTGCCGGACAAATACGACAGAGGAGCTCTTGAATACAGTAAACTTGTCAAAACTGTCAAAGATCAACAAGCTTTAATGTCTCAATATTGCACACTGTACGACCATACTCTGACTAGCTTGGCAAATGAACACAGTGCAACAATGCAAGCAGGCATAGGGCACACTGGTATGCTCTCTGGCAGAAGACAGGTTTAGGAATTCAGCAGAGTGCACTGATATTGCTTCCTTAAAATGTCTTAGATTGGGAGAGCACACATTGGCAATCCCAGAGGTCATGCAGGCAGCAAGCGTAGCATGCCATATTTGGCCAAGCCATCATTAAAAACTCGAGTCATCTGAACCCTAGTTCTCTATTCCTCTTTCTTATAAGAGCAAGAAAGGGGACAAACTAAGGACGCACGCCGCCGTCTGTGTCATTGGTGCAACGGCGAGGATGTGCTGGTCAGAGCCACCACTATGGTATTTCAAAATTCAAACCTATGCCTAATCACTCTTCATACGAAATGCCGCCTGCTGCTTGCAGGTTCAGAGCAATGTAGTCTAAAATGCATGCATTTAGATCAGGCTGATGTGGCACTACCATAAAACCATGAATTCAAGTGACTTTGGTGTGATGAAAGCTGACTGTGGTGTTGCTGGCCCGCTCAGCCAGTGTCTTTAATTGAGTCCTAAATTAGGCAATGAATGGTTTCATACAAATAAGGAAATGTCACATCTTACCTATCTATTGAAACTGTTGGGTGTCTTCAAGATATGCATCACAAGCACACACTCCAATTCCTTATATGCAACGATCTCACTACAAACTTAACTATGTGATCCATTCATAAGACATATAACTCGTAATGCATTTCAGTATAGGTTGGCTGAAAAATGCACACATCAGCCTGTGTAACTGTTTCTTCATGTACATTTAATACTAATGAATATATATTACATGTAGACCTAGTAGAGCGTAGTTGCATACACCTATTAGAGTATGGTTGCAGGTTTGGTTAAATGCTATGTACAGGGTACAAAAGTAAACCAAGACAAACAAATCTGTGGGGTTAAACCAAGCAAATGTATTTTATTGGTTATGTAGCAAACCTTCTGGTGGTGCCCCAACCAGGCCGAATGTAGTGCTCTGGTTGAAAGGAGAGGCGCAGCAAGGTGGTGAACAGGGACATGAACAGATTGCTGTTGCAACCAGCACTTAAACACTTCTCTTGGCACACTACACAATGTTCAACCTAACCTAGCAGCTGTCATCTGAAGCTGTGTATACAAGAATACTCTGATGGTGGCATATCGCATATCATTCCTAGCACATCACATCGAATTTTCAACCATGGAGAAGTCTTAAAAAGCAAATAGTGAGGAGTAGCAAGCCAAGCAAGGTCAGGTCTAGAAAGTCTGTCATAGTCTTCTATGAGTACTTTTAGTAAATTATTAACTGGTTCAACGATTGAGATTAAAGGAGAGAGGAAAAACAAGAAAGCTACCAGCATATACCCTCTTCCAGTTTGTGGCAGAATGCATTTGCCGAAAACAGGTTCCAGCTTCTTTTCAAATAGAGCACAATGCATAATACAGTGAAAATAGGTGAAAATACTGTCCCTTTGTATTGCCACAATGTGCTAAGAAATATAATACAGTGCAGACATCCGAGACGAGAAGCACTACCATGCCAGATGCTCACACTACCCATGTAGCACACCTGTGAAGGACCTCATTTCAGACCTCCACAAACAGGAAGCATGTGGACCTTTCAATAATAAGAATACTATTCAAGAGAAGCTTGTACTGTCTCGCAAATGTTGGAGTTGGTGGTGACTGTGCCCCGCCACAGTGGTCTAGTGGCTATGGCGCTCGGCTGCTGATCTGAAGGTCGCGGGATCAAATCCCCGCTGCGACGGCTGCATTTCGATGGAGGCGAAATGTTGAGTCCTGTGTACTGTGCAATGTCAGTGCACGTTAAAGAACCCCAAGTGGTCAAAATTTCCGGAGCCATCCACTACGGCATCTCTCATAATCATAGGTGGTTTTGGACATAAAACTCCAGAAATCAATCACGTGGTATCTGTATGTGAAAACCCTGTTTGCGAAAACAATCATGATCGTGAAAGCAATGCACACATACTTCTTACTTCTCTTACACATGCACTGGTGTTGGACCGTGACATATTTGTAAAAGGAAGGAAGAACGAAACAGAGGATGAGAAGAGAGAAAGGACATGTGCCTGACTGTCCCCCAAGGGTTCTTAAATCAGTAAGAATGTCAAGACTTCAGACCAAGACCTTGCATAAATAATGGAGCACTTCTGCAGGAGGACTGCAGAAATTACCTGCGCAGAGTGTCACTAGGGCCAGGTGTTTCAACAAGTGGGCTTGTCCAGACAAGCCCACTTGTTGAAACACTGGCTTCCGGCATGTTCCCTGTTTTTCATTGCCCTCAACGATCTGTTTATCACTTCAAGCCTCCACCATTCCTTGAACTTCCGTTGATGTTTGGACTGTATAGATTTCATTACATTACTTAGTACAGCAGCAGTTCTCAGCCATGGTTGTGAGAGCCGTGAGTGTGAGTCCACCCCTTGCAGACTGGAGGAAGAGATTCGAGAACCCTTTCAGTGGCTTATGGAGGGAGGAAGGATTTTAGATTAACATGAAATGTGGCATGAAGTGGGTGGCAACCCAGACAAACCGAGTCAATCTTGTGCAAATTGCTGCTGCAGTTCGAACAGCAGGTTGTGGAACTGGGAATTAGTGCATTCCCAGCCTCTCTCTCTCTTTCTTTTTTATTCTTGTTAGATGGGCACAGGTTTCACTGACCCCCATGTTTGAGAACCACTGCATTAGAGGGATCCTGTGCGCTAGGTTCAGCAGAAGGCAGTGCACTGTAGCTGATAAAAAAGTCTCTTACTACATTTAATAACAATAAAAGCAAGAACAGACTTGCCAGTCAACAAATTATGGCTTAGCAGCCACACCTACACCAGCGCATCACCACAAATCCAAGACGCTTCATTCAGTTTCAGTCAGGCCCAGCCTCCAGTCCTGCAAAAAAGTCCTCACTAGGTGGACGAAGGTTTTCCACAGAGGACACATCCCAGAACTTGATACGTTGGTCATGTGAGCAGCTGGCCACTAGGTGACCATCACGAGAAACTGACAAACTCTCAACAGGGAAGTGGCCATGCGAACCCAGCACGCCCAGGCATTTGTTAGGCAGCACACTCGCAACCCTGCAAAAAAAAAATGATTCTACTGTAATGTTCCGCTCCTGAATAGGGAACGAACCAGATGGCCCATAAACAGTAGTCATCTGTGATGTCAACCACTTTCTTAGCTGCACCAAATCAAGTTGACAGCAGGGAAATACAAAAACACATTCGTGCAGAAGTGCAGCAATTCTGAGAGTTTTCACAATAACAAAACGTGCTTTTCGACAAAAAGCTACCCCAACTACCTCAGCACAAAAACTACCTCTGACCGCCAATACTGAATTGTTGGCTAATCAGGAATGTTTGCTAATTTAGGTGTTAAAAAGTGCTAGTTGGAATGGCATGATTGTCAATTGTGTGGCTGCATTGCTGAGATGGCATATGTACACAGAAATACTGATATGGCAAGACACAAAAAAGGATGAAATTCTGAGGTTTGAGAATTGTGAAACACGCCATAGCAGCAACTCCAAAATAATTCCATCACCTGCGATTTTTTTACATGTACATCAATCTATGTAGTGTTGGGGTGGCCACGGGGGTTCTCCCACGCTCGAGGAACAAAGGACACAGTTCACCGCAGTGCAAACCAACAGTAGGGCATTTATTTGCACCTTCTACACATAGTAAGCACGCTAGCTGAACTATGCAAACCAGGCATGCTAATGCAATACCACACGCGTAATCGATGACATTCGTCTCACCGCAGCAGGATACCGAGCGAGTAGTGTTTGCCCATGCCGGAACAGTAAGCCTATATTGCTTGCGACGTAAGTCGCGCGAACAGAGGCGCAATCGGCGATCGGGAGATAGGCATCCGCGGGTTCGTCCGAGCAGAGCTCATCGCCACCGCGCGCACGAGCGTCGACCACGCACGACGACTTCCCAAGGCCAAGAGGGAGAGGATCGTTCGCCGTCCGCGGGCCCACGAATCCTCGCCGCCAGGTAGCGCTACCGCAGGAACACCGGCGCCATCCTCAGCGCAGCGGTGCGCATGACAATGACGTCACGTCTCATGCCCCGCGAAAAAGCCACCTTAGAGGAGCTTTGAGAAAACGCGAGCACCACGGAATAGAAACTCGTCAGGGGATGTCAACATTCCCACAGTAGGCAGACCCTTTTGCATTTCACCCAATCGGAATACAGGTGTTAAGAGAACGCTAGACAAACACGAACGTTGCGCAAGGTTTGTGTTTGTTTCATGTGCTATCAGAGCTGTGCATAACTAGGCATCTCAGCAGAACAAGTACGCAACTTACGATAACAATTCTATGCATATGCATAGAATTCTACGCCAGCTTATGCATACCACACGCCATCCACGCTTTCCCATTTGCCGTGTATTCGGCTGGCAGCGTTTGGCTAACCTTGAAGCACCATGGTTTTTGCTTCAGCCGATCCCAAGGAGGAGACACTCTGAGTTATTGCTGTGACACTACTGTCCCCTAAGGTCAAGTATTCTAGATGGCAACATTTCATTGAAAAATTTAGTTTAATCTGCAATGTAAATGTCAAGGAGCTCAAGTTCATCCAGTATACTTTTGAAGCTTTCCTTCATCCAGGCAGATGCTACTTCAGCATCTACGCTTGCAGACTACTGGGACAACAGTTTAGCGACTATGCTGTACTGCTCTTTGAAGCTGCTTAGTCATCTGCCACTCGCCTTGAAGTTTTGTGCCCGAGAATGCAAGCAAAGGCAACAGCCCTTGGCCACAGAAAGCGTCCAGACAAAGGTAGCTTGTTGGGTGTTTCATTGAGCAAACACCCATGACGTAAGGATGCTGCTCTTTTGTGCTGTGTATGTGCACCATTCTAAAGGGCTGCGGTTAGGCAGTCTTTGAATTTCAGGACCTGCGATCTGCACAATATGCGAAAAT
Organism: Hyalomma asiaticum; assembly: GCA_013339685.2. Taxonomy (NCBI): domain Eukaryota; kingdom Metazoa; phylum Arthropoda; class Arachnida; order Ixodida; family Ixodidae; genus Hyalomma; species Hyalomma asiaticum. The sequence goes on from CM023483.1 coordinate 56,745,234, forward strand.
ATTTCACAATATCCATCTGTTTTCTGCCTTTTGTAGCTTCAGCAATAATCCTAGACTTCTCTTGAAGAGTCAATACTTATGCTTCCAGGAGGCGGCACCTTTCCGACAGGCCTAACACTGCATATAAGCTAGGCAGAAGAGATCTCAGCAAGCACGCGGACTTGGTGGGATGCATGGTAGCAAGCACCAGTACAGCAGTCTACAGAATGACTAGAATGACAGCCGGTGTGTTGTCACTGTCGTGGGTGTCAGCAAAGGCATTAGCAAAATGTTTTTCTCAGCAAAAAAAAGCATAGCTGCTATCATCATCATTCGTCATCACATAAACAGCAAAGGCTGTACCAATGCTTGTTGGAAACGTAAGTGCCCGACTTGTCGAATAAGTGCACTGCTGCAATTTTCGAACTTCTAAGCTCCCAACCAGCTCATGTGTTGAAAAAATGCTGCAAATCACTGACTGAAACTTCCGTTAACACTGGGAATGCTTTTGAATATCTTATTGCTGTCATGAGAGAGCAAATGCAATGCACAAAGGAATTGCACAAAGAATTGCACAAAGAAATTCTGCAAGCTACAGTGTGTGTCTTGTCAGTTTCACTGTCACAGAGTGTGACTGCAGGAGATTACTGTCCCTTCCAATAAAAAAAGAGCACAGAATGCAGTCCATACAGTTGCATCTGCTGCCACATGTAAGAACATACCGAACACGACCGTCGGCAGTGCCCAAGCAGTAGAGGTCTTCTGTGATGGCGACCAGGCTGTCAACAGCCTGCGAGCGGCCCAGTGGAAGCCGGTCATCCATGTTGTCCCAACGGCCCCAGCTGAACAAGTTCACACTGCCGTCACCAGCACCTACCAACACCTTACGGCCATGCTGAAGAAAAAAAAACATCCCCTTCACCACCTGCACATCAACAAAGTCACTACACACAAGCACATTTTTAACAAACAACTGAAGTTTCCACAAATTAGGATAATTAGGATAATGCTGCATGGATAATGTGCAAATTAGGATAATGTTGCACAACTTGTAACACAAGTTGTGCAACATAGAAAGACACGTCTTTTTCTGAGGCTTGCTTACATTCAGCAGCATTCAGACAGGAAAATCCATTAGGCCTAAGTCAAGTATAATTTTCAAATGAAACTATAGTTTCTAGAAGGGCTTCTAATATAGAGATAATTGGCCACTAATACAGTATCTCATACACGGTCATTAAAGCACATCAAGAAAATTTACTGTATAAGGAACAACATCCAGAGCAGAAGGGAAAAAAACAGCATACGTTTCAACATGTTGTACACAGTTAGAAAAAATTGGCTTAGGTTTAAATGCCTTAAACCTCCATAATCATGAGTGAAACGTATGTTTGGTTTCTCTGTAATGTGCTAATCAGGCCTTACTTTGCTCCATTGATTCCAGACACAATTTTTGCCTCTGCTTCAGATTTCACTGCCTCTCGTCTAGCTATACATACTGGATGATCAGATTCAGCCAGACGCCTGCGCTGAAGAAAATGTGCAGACAACCCAGTTGGTGCAGCACCCATGTCGAGACCAAGTGATCAAGCGACGGTGAAGCAGCTGTTATACAAATGCCTAGTCAACAAGCACAGCTGTGAATGCACTCCACAGTGGATCAGGTGACGTGCAAGTAGCGAACGTTCATCACCCAGCAAGACTGGGCGAAGTTGTTCTTGTGGTGCCAAGAAGGTGACATGGGAGACTGAGCAGCCGAGCCAAATAGAGCACCGGCGGGAGCACTTATACCCAGGCCTAGTCAGATGGTAGCACTGCGGATCATGTGGCGTGACGTCATTCACTTGCGCCCTGGCCTAGCCATGTGGTGGCACTGTGAATCACACAGTGTGATGTCATTAATTTGCACTCGGCTACAAGTGGCGCTGTCTAACACTCCCAAGATTACAGAAGAACGACTGCCTTCATAGCTCAGTGGGTAGAGCATTGGACGCGTTATCCATATCTGAGGTTGTAGGCTCGGTCGCTACCAAAGGCAGGTGTGTTTTTTTTTGTCCACTTTAATTCCTTTCCATTTATTCCATTATTACTATACTACAGTTAGAAAATACAATTTAACTTCTCCTATGCTTTCCATGGCTTCATTGTCTGTTGGTTCATTTAGGTTATATTACACCTTGCAACACATAAGTATGATACCTCATAATGCATCAAATTGAATGATGAATATTTCAAATGTCAATTACTATGTTCTTATTGTAAGTGTTAAGAGACAAGAGAAGTGGCTTGCGGCTGTAGCACTCCTGGTTTTTTGCGAAACTTGGCTATTCTATGGAAAGCACAACCCATCTTCACACATACATTAACATGCATGGAATTTCCATGACAATGTTCTGCTGCCATACATCAGAAGATAGAGTGAGCACAGAAGGCATAGGAGCCCTTGCCTTGAGTATTGCCAGTGACAGAAACTCATCTTCGAGGGGTTCTGACTGCAACTGGAGAGCCCGCTGCCTCAGATTGAATGCTGTCAAGGTCCCATCACCACTGCATGGACACCACATGTGACACTCACAGTCAATCCACTGCACCAGAATGTTACAAGCACGCAAAGAATTAGTTTTTTTTACACCTGCACTAGTTACAACTGTCTTATAGTCTCGTCCACTGAATCACCCTCCTTATCCGTTACGCCCTCTCAAGTTCCATCATTCCACACCTTTACGGATAAGGAAGCTTCGGTGGGCTTTGTTTATCTACACAACAAAAGGTCTTTCGAATGACCCTTGTTTCCATACTGATAACAGTAGCTCCACCAGTTTCTTAGAAACTCCTCGGTGATAAATCTTTCTTGATACGAGTTGTGCCATACCACTAAGCAAACTGTAAACAAGTAAACAAAACTTGTTGTGCTGGCACAAGTAACAAGCAAAGAAGGAGCCATCTCACATGAGGCGTCTGAAATGGCAATTACTGCCAACAGTACAAGTCTGAAGAGCACAGAATAATGAATTGCCGCTATGTGCTTCCAAAAGAAATGAGTCATAAGAGATAAACAAGCCTGACATGTCAAACAGAAAAGACCTGGAATGACAGGTGACAGAAGAACACAATAGAAGAGTGAAGCACATAGACATGTGACTGTGTACAACACATGTTTCTCAATGCAGGCGGTTCTTAGACTTATGGTGCTTTATTATATAAGCTGCGATGATAAAGAACTTCAATTATGTATTTTCAAGTGCTAATATCAAATGCAGACACAGTCTTTTATGTGGGCTATGCCATTCTTATTAAGTTACATATTATAATAAAAATGTAATGTGGTCCCAATTTCACTAAACTGACTGCGTACATCTTCATTAATTAAATGTTGTCGAATTCTACATGCTACAAAGAGTGCAACAAGGGTAGTCTAATGGTACTAGATTTCCCAGAACAAAAGTTACAAAGCTTGGCAGTTCTCGCTTGAATGCCTCAGAAACGATATGCTTTTTATTTAACCCTTTCTAAACATTTACAAATTGCCAAAGTAATATCTTACATTTCATTGCACTTTTTAGGCATTCATCTTTTCAGTACAACAAAAATGACAAAATGAGTGTGCCAAGGCTGAGAACATCTTGTCACAAGATATCCTCAGCCTTGTCACAAAATATTCTCAGTGAAGTCGGTGAAAAAAAAAAAACTGAAGAAACAGTACCATAACATCATGCGTATATCAGATTAAGGTCGGCCTTCATAGAAAGCTCACCGAGGATTTTAGGTGCCTCAGTGAACTGACCTTGTGGCGAGCAGCACCCTGTGGTTGTCACCCGTGGCCATGTCACTGATGAATTCATCGGTTTCCCGACAGTCCATGACGGCAGTATTGCTCCGGCGGTCCCACACCTTCACACATATGCACATTCACGTGTCAGAAACCGTCACATCCTTACACACATAGAGGCAGCATGCACGAGGCCTGCATGAGAGAGGTCAAGTACCAAACATACTCAGGTAGGTCATGAAAGTGAAATCATTGTCCACCCGTTTGTAGCACAAAGCTACAAGAAAAGCCATACGGATTTCTCAGAAATAAGAGCTTCTTAGTTGACACAAAACTCTCCCTGGTTCAGGGACTAAACCAGGGCGGTTAGTCCAAAACCAGGCTCGTAGCCAATAGGGGGTGGGCCACAGGGTGGCCCCACCCCCTTGTGGCTATGAGCCTGTGCTTAGTGACACCTTGAGTATCACACCAAGAGTATATTGTTACAGTCACAATATAAATGAAGAGAAGGAAATTAAATAGAAGTTCTTGGTGCTCAACTAGAAGTCTAACTGTGGTCTGAAAAATATATGCATGTCAATACGATCCAACCATCTTGTGCACGGATTACTTCACTTTCTCTTGCATTCTGTTATGGCTAGCATTATTTTCACACCAACAAACCAGCAACCCGAAAAATATGACTAAAATAAGAAACCATTTAGTTTCATGACCTTTATGTTGAAAGAATATTACTCCCTTTATATTCCTATCCCACCTTAACTTTTACCAGCATAAATGAGGAAGCTAGTCATGTTACTCAAGCCACAATTTCTACCTTTCTCCCATTAAAGTTCTTCTCACTCTCCCTCAACATGGCACAACAATAGTAGGAGTTACAGGGCAAAGTACCTACAGCACTATTTTACAAAAAGGGTGAATGTTTGTTACAAGCGTGTGTCATCCATGTGGTGTACTTGGCCTCTGAACATCCCTCTACCAGGCCCCTGTAACCAACAAGCCCACTTTACTACCCCTAAACCACCTTTCAAGCTTCATTAAATATACTTTCCACAAATAGAACTGTTGAAATATAAGCCAAATTTTGTGAAGCCACCAGTGGCTGTCAGTTGATGCCTGTTATTAGTTTCTTATACAAGGCTGCCATGTGAAGTGTGAATAGGAAAGATAAACACTGCACCCATAGCATCTCCGTTTGTACAAAGCTTCTTAAAATTAATTTGGAAATATACTGATAGGATGCATTCCACTTGTTTTAAAGCATTCACGACACTTCAAGAACAATGAACAAGGGCAGCTCAGGGCCTCTTAAGATTGTAGGCCTTGCTACATTCGATCATCAAGGTTAGTAGAGAAGCAAAAGATAACATCATGTTTAAGGTGAGGATTCAGTGAAGCAGTGCAGTGCAATGTACCTTGACGTGGCCATCATCATCACCAGATGCTAGAAGATGCTCGTCCACAACGCACAGGCTGTAGATGGACGCACTGCATTATGGAAGTGAATCAGATTAGTTCGCTGAAGACTGAAGGTGCAGCACAACCCACCTGTGGGCCTCTGGGAGGCGGTGCGCCACTGCACCCGTATTCAGATCCACCATGCACAGGGACTGATCCTTGGAGCCCGTAAAGAGCATTGAGCCATCAGTCGAGAACCGGACTTTGCGGCAGGATGACCGATGGTGCGTCAGGTGCAGTAGCTCACGGCTCGGGCTGTTCAAGGAGTATGAGTGGACAAACGCATCGCCATCCACTGTGCCAATGGCCACTGCATCCCGTGTCGGATGGCAGCTGACATCGGTGACAATAGTTTCAAAAGGTATGTCGGCTGGAGCGCAGCCGGCACCGATCTGTGGATCGGTGCTGGGGCTGCTCAGGACCACCTTCACTGCTGTCACTGCCATCGCTGATGTCACTCTCATCGTTGATGTCACTGCGATCACTGCTGTCACTGACGTCAGACATGAATGCTGCAAGAGATCCATATGTCAAACTCCTTAACAATACTTGCTGATGCACAAAAACAGCTTCCCCCGCAATTCGTTACAGATTTGAGCAATACATGGTGTAACATGGTGTAGTTCCGAAGGATCGTTTGCCCAACGCCCAACTGATACTTTCTTAGCATAAAACAACACACACAAGGAAGACGACTGGACATGGCGCTTTCGTGTGTGTGTGTGTGTGTGTGTGTGTGTGTGTGTGTGTGTGTGTGTGTGTGTGTGTGTGTGTGTGTGTGTGTGTGTGTGTGTGTGTGTTGTTTTGAGGTAAATAAAGAATAAAGTATCACTAATATGCACCAACTAGCCCGCCACCCCCAGGTGTTGTCAAACTAGTTGTCAACCCAAATGTTTGGGGAAAATGGCGTGAAACAAACTAAACATGGAGCGCCGTGTTCTTTAGTTTGTTGTGCGCTGTTCGTCACAAGAATATAATGTAATATTTATCAAAGTTAAAGCAGCGTCCAAGCAGATAGAGAGTATCAGCTGAAATGTATCACACGGCGATAAACTGCATAAGCGCCATTCTTGAGCCGGCGTGCGCAGAGCAACAGCATTTAAACATGCCGCGCCGTTTTAATCTAACGTTAACACACGTGTGCACGCTGACCAATCAAAGCGTCTCGTGGGGACTGGAAGAGGCACGCGCAAGCGCTGATAAGTTTTCTCCTCGTTCGCGAAGCAAACTTGTATCAGTGTGCAGCAAAACGAGGCGATCACACCACTGCTGGTCTCACACTACTTTACAACTCGATTTGGTGCTCCATGGAACAGCAAGACGCATCATACCGTAGTTTCACTCGTTTATAAGTGTTATCATTCGTACAGCAGTGCTCGTACGTATTTACATAATAGGGAGATACGTATAATTAAGCTGTTATTTTTCATCGCAAAACGCACATCAGACATGTGGAGGGAGATACTTGCCGAGAGTCACAGGGCGCGGTGAGACTGTCAGAAGGAGCTGTCCGCCTGTTTCGGTGGGGGCGAATTGTCCTTCGTCCAACCCAGTAAACAAGTGCTGGCCCACCCACTCAACAAAAGAACTTAAACGCGTGATGCGGATAAACAGTTTGCGCCAAACACTACGGCACGCGGCCAGCCTTGGCTGCGCTACGGGCTCCGCGGTGATAAATCGGCCAAGCCAGCGGCCGAGCGGCTACGGTTGGCGCAGGTGGCGCCCCTCTTCGGTTCTCACCGGAGGTGTAATGGCCGATCGCTTCTGATGGTAGAGCCGCTTTTGTCCGCAGGCGTCGGTTAGGTTTCCCGTTGAATTAATGCGTTGCTCAGGGAACCTGAGAGCCCTGGAAGACCTGCATGGACAGAGTTTAATCGCATGATGGCCCGCGGCGCCAAGTTCAGGCTCTAAATCCCATGGCAGCAGGCCCTGGGCCTCGCCGGTGGAGAGCAGCTTCCTAGTCATCCCGAGAAGTGGACCGTCTCAGTGTACCGGTGCGCGATGGATGCGTCAGTACCTATAGAGCACGTGCTGTTGAGAATCAAGGTTCTCAACTTGGCCTACCTTACCGCAGCGCTGCCTCTATTCACGCTGCTTTTTTGCTTCGCCACGTCAATGTTGTTCCAGTACACCGCTGTGAATACGACGGTCTGCAAGGTGAGCCAGATAACGCTGTCGTTCCACGCGTAACGACGCTGCTCCGCTCTACTAACGCGATTGATTTTCGCCGCATCGAGGTACGGTTCCGCTGATCTTTTTTGTTTTGTTTCTTGCGTAACCTTGAAACCACTCTCGCGAAGTGTAACCGCGTGCTGATCACCGTCGGAAGTTTTCTTCGCCACTAAGCTCCGGTGTCGTGCGCAAAGGCATCAGTCGGGCTCTGCACGCGCAACGCTGAAGACGCCGCAATTCACCGCTGATTTTCGAGCTGCCAGCAAGTATCGAACGGTATGATGAATTAATTTCCATCTCTAGCGCTTCTGATAGAGGTTGCGATTGCTTGCGCAGCAACGTACTAGGATGAATTTGTGCTCTTCTGACGTATACTATCATCGCGCAGCTCCTGCAATGACCACAGTTTCCCGCATTTAATTTCTCTTAGTAGAAGTGTTTTGTGTTATGTAATAATGGTAGCACCTCAAATATTTTAAGTTTACCGCATATTTGTTCATATGCGCTTGAGAATCTCAATTCTTTTTTTTTTTAATGTAATGTAATCTCAATTCTTGTATTTACTTCCTTAAAATGCACTAATAAATAATTTAGTAGGGAATGGAATACGCACGGCTGTGCCTAAGCAGTGAAACGCGCCGGTGGTTTAAAATTCTGCCGTAATTTGTTTGCTACCTGTAGGTTAAACTTCGTTAACAGGTATCAGGCTGCTATTACGCCGTCAACTCCGCTCCCATCGTAGCATATGATGCACGCTTTCGGGTACCGAACTATAATAGCTCACTACATTTGCACTCAAAAGTAGAGAGCCACATGACCTTTATATAGAATCTATACGGGATCTATATAGGAGCCATTAGTACGTAATTTGCTTAGGTAGCAACCAGTGCGTACGTGTCCACACAAGACCTTACTGCGTGGACTTTCGAATGGCAATAGCGGAGTGCACCACAGATCTGCGTGGTCTATGAACCAGACAAAAAAAAATAAAAAAGAAAGAAAGAAAGAAGAGCGCTTGAACCCTGCACTTTGCATTGTTGCATGTACTGACAACACATAGACGTTAAATAAATAAATAAATAAATATCGCCTTATAAAGCTTTCGCGAAATCTAGGTAAGTATGGCGTTTGTGGGGGGCTCCCGTTAGAAGTACGACAAATTAGATCGAACTATGTAGCTCATTGTGTATAACGCAATACATCGGTGTTCATTGAGACTGACCGGAGGAATTCATGTGGTTGGTGTGCGATAGAGGTGTACTTTTATTGGTGTTGGCCTTTTTGTCACTTTGTTAGCTGCAGAGTATTACTACGAGAATGCAGTTACACGCTGTTAGTTTCCTGTGCACATTTGCATAACCATCACCTTGTCGCTGCGTGCAGCACTTCTGGTCGTGAGCTTCGATAGCTGGGAATGATGCGCAAGCATCATTTTCAAGAGCGCAATTCCAGTCTATGCAATTTACATTTTGACCTACAAATACGCAGAAATGCCTCCGGGCCTTTAAAAAAAGGAAAAAAAAAAGAAAAAGGAAGGAAGCGGGAGGACCCATACGACATTGTGAAACCTACGGACCGTTTTGGTTCGCAACCGGTGGGGGGTTGGATTGAAACCTCCGCTCCCGCAATTCTTTACTTTGCATGCCGGCCCCTTACCCAAAATAAAATCCTGGCTACGTCCCTGGACATATCGCCCATAACCAATAAAATAGGCAAAGGCTATGGGTCCAAATGACATTTCTAAACGCTGATCCGTAATAAGATCGCACGCATAATACATGAGCATATATATCTCAAAATGAGTTTGTAGTCCACGAGAAAGCTTAAAATTCTTCAACGATTCCTTGAAGACACTGACATTTGCAATGCCTAGCGGCTGGAAAATATCGTGAATGGTCATCGTATTTGTGTTCGCTGGAAATTCTCAATCGTGTTCTGTAAGAAACAACGCCTGAACTCGCCGAACGTAACACCTCGTATATCATTATTTTCTAACAACCAAGATAAAATAATAATAATAATAAAGGAAAGGTGGCGGGAAGAGGAGGTAAGCCGTCACCCGAACATGTCGGCAATGCCTCCCTTCATTTATATGCCATTAAACAACCTGCGTCAGGATCGAGGTCCTTATATCCTTGTGATGCAGGCGCCGATGACATTCACATGTGACAGATTCCCGATACAGAAGCATTTGCGGTCCAGTTTTACCTGTATACGAGTATGAAACAAGTCCATTAGCGCAGTGAAATGCACGTGCATTTCTGGTGTGTATACAAGATTGGTTGATTTCTGGGGTTTTACGTCCCAAAACGAACTATGATTATCAGAGACGCCGTAGTGGAGGTCTCCGGAAATTTCGATCACCTGGGGTTCTTTAGCGTGCACTGACATCGCACAGTACACGGGCCTCAACATTTCGCCTCCATCGAAATGCAGCCACCGCGGTCGGGATTCGATCCCGCGACCTTCGGATCAGCAGCTGAGCACCATAGCCACTAGACCACCGTGGCGGGGCTACGTGTACAAGAGATGCAGGAAAAGGTCTTAAGGGGACGCCAAAGAGCAATACGATTTTTCTCGTATCAGTAAATCACTCTTTCACAATACCAAATCACCACTCTTGCCGCGATAAAGCGCACGGTAAGTGAGAAAACGCGCGAAAAGATAATACGTACAGGTGGCGACACTGTGTTGAAGTTCCCGCGTCAACTCGCCGTGACGTCATAGATTTTGAACGCGCCTGGTAGGATCTACGTAATTATTAATCGGTAAAAATGAGCTGTATGGTGTTCTTATTTGGGGCCAGAGAATTGACGCAGCGAATTTCACGAAATTTCATTGAGCCTGTATGACCCCATTACATACGTAGAATGAGTTTGGAATCCGTGACGCCATGCTTATACGTTGAGGTGCTGAGGTTTCGGCGCGAAATTCAAGAACTCTAACTTTGACCTTCATTATCTTTTCTAATATTCAACCCATGATGGCGACGTAAAGACAGTAGAATTCTTGAAGAACGATCTCTCAGTATAAATAGATTCACTGTTACTTTAGTGTCCCTTTAAACTGTCAAGGGACATCCACTCGGTATTGAATTGGCTGGTTAAATCGTAAGGCATCTGGATCTAAAAGTGATAGACGTACAAGGAATTGGAGATCGCACAGCAAAGAAAAAAAAAAACTGCACAAATACAGCGCGGAGTCTCATCAAGCAAAAAAAAAACAATAAAAGGAGAGATGAAGCCAGTTCCAAGCAGCGAAAACCACCGTAACAGTGAAGCTGTTCTTTTTTCGTTGATCATGACATAACTACCACAGGTGTCAAGTTACTGATATGACGTATCAGTATGTGTTAGTCATACCATAATAATAATTTTGGGGGTTTTCCCATCCCAAAACCAAGATGTGATTATGAAAGACGTCATAGTGGAGGGCTTCGGAAATTTCGACTACCTGAAGTTCACTGACATCGCACGGTACATGGGCCTCCAGCATTTCGCCTCCATTGAAATGCGGCCGGGATTCGATCCCTATAGCGAGGCAGCACACACATCCTAGTCCAAAGTGGCGAACATTATTTTATTAGCTTTTGTTTTTTTGTTTTTTTAACTTAGAGCTATGGCCACCCTCACCGCCTTGTCTTCTTCCTCAAAGACGTTTACCTACCAAGCGTTCCTTTGAATAAGTAATCCGCACCCGTGCAGTTTTCATCATCACTTGGCACGCTAATAAGACCACGGTAAATGAAGACACCTTTTCCCAGGGAAAAAAAAAACACGCTAGAAAAAGATGTCTTGTGCAAGAATACCCGCAGCCCCCATACACAGCCTCCAGTTCTCCGTATGCGTAAAAGATTGTCCCTATAGGGGTCCCATCTTCTTTGAAAGATTTCTTAATCGAGGACGTGCCCGCACATACTGTATACGTTGTGGGACCTGGTCCCGCGCGACGCCATGTTTTTCGTAGGAATGCCCCCGCATCCCCCTTTCCCCAGCTTGACGGGGCGGCGGCCCGCCCGTTTGCCCCATGTGGTTTTAACATAGGCTGCCATTGGGCAGCGAGAAATTCCTCGAACGTTTGCGCGTTCTGGCGTTTGGAGATGCCTCGAGAGAACACGCTGGGACTTGGAGAAGTGCGCACGTACTTTTGTGACCCTCCGGCCGACCAGGCCATCGGTCGGATGGCGTGCTTCTGCGAGCCCCAGCGACCCACGGCAGCGGCCTGCGATCTGCGCCCATCTACGTATGTTCCTTTCTTTCTATTTTCCTTTTCTTGGGGCGCGGTCGCGGGTACGCTGGCCGGGGATTAGGCGGTTCTTTCCTGCATGGTCTTTGTGTATTTGTGTGTGTTATTGTGTGTTCGCGTGTTGTTCTTTGTTACTGTCCCTTGTTTGTGTTATCGTGCTCGCGTTTTTTTAATCGTTATCGTTACTCTTTGTTTATATTTAACTCGATCTTTATTCGGCCCTGTTATTGTTTGTATTATTTTAATGTTTATTAAATCACCATGCACAGAGAGTTGCGCCTAATGTTCTCATCCTTCGCCGCGTGCGGCGGTTCGTGCTGTCCCGCCTCGAGTCGGGCCGCGGGCCGAAGCGCGCGGCAGCGCGGTGGTGCATGGCTGAGACTAGCTAGCGCGCGGACGCGACTACCACATTCTCTGCTCGTTGAGTGCTCGAACCCACTGCAAGGGGTTGCTAGCGGCGATGCCGCTGCTAGCAGTAGTTATTATTAGAAGAAGAACCCCTACAACGTAATGAAGACTTCCGGAAAATAAAGAAAAAAGACTGAATTATGAGCGGCAGAACGAAAAGAAAATTATCAGTCTCGGAACGTTCCGCGAAAATGTGCCGCCATGCATAGTGTAGACGAAATGGTCCGGCAAGGAATGGGTGCTAAATCTAAAATGAGGGGACGTGCATGAATGAGTAATGGCTACCGCGGGAATTTTCAAAAAGGAAACAAAGGAGCTGGGAGAAGAAAAAAAAACAAAGCTCAGGAAAGTCGGTTATATATATATACTGGCCCTAAATCCTCTCAACTTTTCAAATGTAGTACATGCAGTGCGGAGCGCGCTTTGGCGACTGCAGCAACCCGAGGGAGCAGTTTAGGAAGAGAGACCAAGGAGGCTTGATCCGCCTACTCTTTGAGAGCTCGTTTTCGTGACACCGCGCGGTGCCATGCATGCATGCGGGCAGGCAGGGGCTCCGAGTACTTGTCCAGAGAGGCGTGAATTTATCAGGGGACGAGCGCGCGAACTGAATTGCATGCGGTGGTCAAGGCTCCGGAGGGAAGGGAGGAAGCGTCCTCAATGGCGGCGGCACAGAAGAAGCGTTTTCGAATAAGTGCTCGCTAAATATGCAAAGCCCATAAACTGGCCGCCGCCAGCTAAGGCTGTGACTAACGGCCGGCTAACGGGAAAGGGGTCATCACAGGGCGGTGGACCTTATGTTGCAGGACGCTCTGGCCTATCAAGACCCCCAGCGTTATTATTTGCGCGTGGTCCTTTTTTTTTCTTTAAATCTCTCTCTCTCTCTCTCTTTCTCTCTCTGCCTGTCTCTCCGTGGCTGTCGCGCCAAGATGTCCCGCGTAATCACCGCGTGTCCCTGGCGCTCAAATTTATGCAAGGCGAGAGTTTTATGTGTATCATTCAAAAGTGGTCCTTGGAAACTGCGTGGACACGAAACGTACAATAAATCGAAAACTCGGGCGTCTCGTTCATTCGGTATACTCCAAAATTTGTACAGAAGGGTACGAATGTTTGACTGACATGACTGACAGGTCATGACAACAATTAACGTGCTTGCCGTTTGTATTACAATTAACGATAATAAAGTCATGTGCGACGCATACGCGCATAGAGGAATGCGGACATGGGCTGAAAGTCACGTCTATGCGGACATGGACGTGACTGAAAGTTAATCTTTACAGCTTATGCCTACGTACATCCACGTGCTGCTCGACTGCCAGAGGTTACGGTTTCGAACCCCTAGGTCCCTAGTTCGGTTACCAAAACTCTTGGCTTTCATCTTTACGTCTGTTAGGTGACAGACTCTTAGAAAATTTTCTCTTGGTCCTTCTATCTATCTATCTATCTATCTATCTATCTATCTATCTATCTATCTATCTATCTATCTATCTATCTATCTATCTATGTCTGCGCGGCTGTCGCGTCGAGATGTCCCGCGTAATTACCGTGTGTCTCAGGCGCCGAGATTTATTGTGTAGCAGATGCAGCGAATTTGCTCGCTGCGCGTCTTCCGCTCTCAGCTGTATTCGTGTACGTGACACCGGATCTAAAGATTAAAGTTAATCAGTATTGATGACTTCCCCGCAACAACGAGTAGGCCAGTCTTTCAAGGCAGACCGAAGCCCTGACAAGTAATAAATAAAAAAAAAGCGCGTGAATGGGAGCGAATAGGGCACCTCCGTGTTCGAATTAGGGCACCATATATAACATGCCCCTGTGACGCCGCACTGCACAATATGGCAGTGGAGTTTAACAACGGAGCCGGTCCTTCTTTTTATTATTTTATTGCACATGTGTGTGCGCGCGCGCATTTGTGTGTGTGTGTGTGTGTGTGTGTGTGTGTGTGTGTGTGTGTGTGTGTGTGTGTGTGTGTGTGTGTGTGTGTGTGTGTGTGTTGTGTGTGCGTGTGTGTGCGCGCATTTGTGCGTGTGCGTGTGTGTGTAATACGAAATTTGTGCGCGATTGTGAAGAACACGTCGTTTACACACTTCTCTTGAGTATTTTGTACGCCGTCTTCTCGTTCTCCTGCTGTTCAATTTATCTTTCCCTAATTTATTTCCCGCGAGAAGAATATATTAGCCAGTTTTACCGAAATTCCGTTCGTAGGCACCCATGTTCTTTTTTTTTTCTTCGTAGACAGACCATTATTATCTGAAAGCTCCTTTAGGCGCTAATTAGCGCCGCCAGTTCTCTTATTTGTCCTCGTCCTAAGACACGTAGCAAAGTTTATCATCTCCGCCATCCACTTGTCCGGCAGCTTCCATTAATGCTTTTCTTTTCTTTTTTTTTTTCTTTTCTCAAGGCTGCGAAACATCCCGCCTCCACGCGAAGTCGGATAAAGTGCGAGAAGGGAGGGAGCCCGGCAAATACTCCAAAGTGATAAGAGAGTAAACCCCGAGATTACACTCCGGAAGGCGAGGAGTGCTTTCTGCAGATTGTCATAACAAGCCCGGCGCTATGTGGAGGGGCCGACTCTTAAGTGCACCCTCACTCCCCCCCTCTAAGACAGATAAGGAAGGTCTTTAGTGACAGTGCGCGTAAGTTGAAGCTATAACGTTGAGTCTGTTGACACGGAGCATATAATACAGCGCTGCAGGCCTCGCTCGGCTCGCATTAAAGCGGGGCGGCCCTCGTTTTAATTAAACGAGTCCCGCTTGTACATGTATGTACTACGTACAAGAGGCTCGTGTGAAGTGAGATGTATGTCTTTCGCGTTTTGCACGGAATATGTCTACGATATTTGTTTGCATATAAATGAACGCGACAGTTCATAAGTTCGTAGTGATGGACTGCCTTTTGTCCCGAGGGTAGGTGTACTAAATGATTTGTCATAAGCTAAGGCCACTTGGATGAAGTAAAGCACAAATAGGTGACGGACAAGGAAAGAGGGCGCTTCTTTTGTTTTTCTACCCCTCCTATATTTCCTATTTTATTGCGCTATGCGATCTTTGATTATTTTATTTCCTTAAGTGACCATAATTTATCTCATGCTTGCACCGTGTGAACTGACAAGAGGCCTCGTATGCAGTATTGAGAAGTCGAAGTAACGAATTGTGAACACTGCAGGTTAGTGTTACCAAGTTAGCGGTTTTCCCGTTAAATTTAGCAGGTTTTCTTGCGCTACTTAATTGGCGATTTTTATGTCTTGTTAGCGTTTTTCTTGTGGCGGTTTCTTGGTGGTTCTTTACTTTAATTTCTGAAAAAAAAAATTGATTTAAAAAGATATATACTATTTTTCAACAGGACGACCCTGAAAGGAGTATAAAGTGCTCTCCGTTGGCAGCGCTCCGTGTGAAATGAAAGACCGCTACGGCATTTCTGAATCTGCGACAAGAAAAAAATCGCTGCCATTGAAATGAATAATAAAAGCTCAGGATCATTAGCTGGCACAACCGCAGCCGCAAAACTGCATTCTA